>JAODAL010032830.1:0-46389 GCA_025379985.1 Phyllomedusa bahiana
GTGGGACAAACAAATATATACACTCTGTAAACAAATATTTCGAAGGGGGTACAAGGTGATTGGGGTGACCTGAATGTGGTAATTTCCGCAAAGGAAGACCGAAATTGTACATCCTGACGGTATGAAAACCCAGACAAGCCAAAAATTTCCCCAATTTGCAGATAATCTGGGGCTGATAGACACGTGGAGGGTCTTACACCAGGATTTCGTGCTCTACTTGGTCACGCATAGACTACATTTTACTACCATCAGGCTCCCTAACCAGAGCAGATCATTTCTGACCATTCGCCATTCACCGTAGAATCACAAGAAACGATCCCCAAGGGAACGGATTTTTTTAAATAAAGGGGTGGGGAAAATTTCAACCAATGTTGAGGAGGTGGTGGCTAGAATGCCGCACAAATAATGAGGATTCTGTTACTTCCACTCAAACATTTTGGGAGGCGGGCAAAGCAGTCCTTAGGGGGGAGGTTGATCTCCTATATATCGGGCCTCAAATGCAAAATACCTGACAAAATAAAATCCCATAGTAGCTCCCTGCGCCAAACCTATTCACCTTTTTAGCGGCCCCTCCCCAAGTACCCCTACATCAAACCTATTCAGCCCTTTATAGCGACCCTCCCATATACTCCCTACATCAAACCTATTCAGCCTACATAGCGAGCCCATCCCATGTAGCCCCCACGCAAAAACCTATTCAGCCTTCTTAGCGAGCCCATCCCATAGTAGCTCCCTACTTCAAACCTATTCAGCCTTGTTAGCGAGCCCATCCCATAGTAGCTCCCCACGTCAAACCTATTCAGCCTTCATAGCGAGCCCATCCCATTACTCCCACGCAAAAACCCATTCAGCCTTCTTAGCGAGCCCATCCCATAGTAGCTCCCCACGTCAAACCTATTCAGCCTTCTTAGCGAGCCCATCCCATAGTAGCTCCCTACATCAAACCTATTCAGCCTTCTTAGCGAGCCCATCCCATAGTAGCTCCCTACGTCAAACCTATTCAGCCTTCTTAGCGAGCCCATCCCATAGTAGCTCCCTACGCCAAACCTATTCAGCCTTCTTAGCGAGCCCATCCCATAGTAGCTCCCCACGCCAAACCTATTCAGCCTTCATAGCGAGCCCATCCCATAGTAGCCCCCCGCCCAAACATTCAGCCCTTTTTACGGGCCATCCCTAGTAGCTCCCCACGCCAAACCATTTACCCCTTTTAGCGAGCCAAACCCATAGTAGCTCCCACATCAAACCCACTCACCTCCTTAGCGAGCCCTTTCCCCTAGTAACTCCCAGTCAACCTATTCACCTTCTTTGCAGTCCACGGGGGGGGGGGGGGGGGAAAAAATCAAAAAGGAAGGAGGCCGAGAGGGCATAAAAATTGGCTAGAGAAGAGAGAGGCACTTAACCCTTACCGCCGGAGCCCGTTTTTTTGGCCTCTCTGCAGAGCCCCCTTTTTTGAAATCTGTCATGTTCACTTTTTGTGGGGAAAAATTTTTGACACTTTAACCTAGCCATGTGATTCAGAGATTGTTTTCTCGGACACATTATACTTTAAGAAGTAAGAATTTTTGGTAAAAAAAATCTTGTTTTTTTTGTGAAAAATATAAAAAAAATCGTGAAAAATTTGAAAAATTTACCAATTTTAAACTTAAAAATTTTCTGCATGTAAGAAGATAGTTACCCCACTCCAAAATATTTTATAACTAGATTCCCAATTGTCTGCTGTAGTTTGGCCAAATTTTTTAAAAATGTCTTTTTTTTTTTTTTACGAATTGGGGGGCTTAAAATTTAGTATAATTTTTCAAATTTTCAAAAAAATTTGAAGACACATTTTTTGGGGACCAGCCCAGTTCTAACGGACTTTGATTGACCTTATTTTAGATCCCCCCCATAAATGACCTACAAGAAACTACACCCTTAAAGTTTTCAAAACTCTTTTAGGAATTTTATTCCCCCCTTAGGGTTTCACAGGAATTAAAGCAAGGGGAAGTGAAGTTTCAAAATTTTACTTTTTTTTGCAATTTTAAATTTTTTAGCATTGTTCACAAAAACAGTAAATGTTCAGGGAAATACAAATTAATATTGATTCCCCAGATTCTGCCGTTTTCAAGATATCCATATGTGGCCATGCATTTTTTGGTCAAACAAAACCCCCAAATGGGAAGGGCACCTACTGGACCCTGGGGTCTCATTTTCTTTACGATTTTATTGGGGGGGCCATTTCATTTTTGCGGACACCCAAAGGGTGCTAAAATTTAAATAAACCCCCTAAAAATCCCCCAAATTGGAAAACTACACCCTTAAGGAATATATCCAGGGTGAAGTGAGTATATCACCCCACGGGTGTGTCACAAAAATTTTTAGCGTTAACTGTAAAAAATTTTTAAAAAATTTTTTTTTTCCAATAATTGAAATTTTTAGCTAAAATTTAAATTTTTCGGGGCATCCTGGTAAAAAAAACCCCCAAAACCTTTTTTACCAATTTTTTCCAAGTTCGGCAATCCCCTACATGTGGGTGTATTGCTTTTGGGGCTCAGGGGGTAAAGGAGGGAGTGTTATTTGGTTTTTGGAGACAGATATTGGTGGGCCATGTCACATAACAAACCCCCCAAAATACCAGAACGGTGAAACCTTCTAGAAGTCGCCCCATTTTGGATTCAGCCCCCCTCATGATCTCATTTGGGGTGTATTGTGCTTTTTGGTCCCGGGTTTTCCCAAAGTTTTTTTTTTTTGATTGGGCATGAAAATGGGGGAAAAACGCAGTTCCCCC
The DNA here is from genome assembly GCA_025379985.1 of Phyllomedusa bahiana. NCBI lineage: Eukaryota > Metazoa > Chordata > Amphibia > Anura > Hylidae > Phyllomedusa > Phyllomedusa bahiana. The sequence continues at coordinate 2,765 of JAODAL010032830.1, forward strand.
ATTGTTTTTTGGGTTCAATTTTACAAGTTCGCCGGCATTTATAAAAAGAGGAAAACTTTACTATGGGGTCGGTACAATTGCAAGAATAGATTTTATATATTTTTTTTTATGTTTATTACTTTTAAAAATAAAATGGGTCAAAAAAAAATTGCTTTTTATTTGCCCTGTCTGATAGCCATAACGTTTTTTATTTTTCTGTATACGGAGTGATTTGGCTTTTTTTGTTGTGGATGAGTTGACGTTTTTTTTAGTACCATTATGGGGGGCATATGCCCTTTGATCACTTTTTTTTAATTTTTTGTGGGAATTTTTGAACAAAATACAGCTTCCTGGTGTGTTTTTTATTTTTTTTTTTAACAGGGGTACCGTGCAGTATAGCGAATGCTAGTATTACTCAGCAGGTCGATACGATTCGCGATCCCCAAATTTTGTATTTTTTTTTTTTTGTTTAACTGCTTTCACACAATAAAAACACTTTTATTCAAAAGGAAAACACTTTTTTTGCATCGCCATATTTGAAGCCATAACTTTTTTTTTTTTCTGTGTACGGAGCTGTGTAGGGGGTTGTTTTTTGCGGGGTGAGTTTTACGTTTTTATTGGTAAATTTTTTTTGGGGGGGCCAGACTTTTTGATCAGTTTTAAATCCGTTTTTTGGGGAAAGGGAGGGGGGAAGAAAAATACTGCAATCCTATAGTGTTTTTTATTTTTTTTTTTCACAGCACTCACCGGCAGTATCCCCGACCAGTTAGCTTTTCTCCAGGGGCGATACATTTCGGCATACCCTTTTATATGTTTTTTTTAATTTGGAAGCACTTTTAAAAAAAAAAAAGTGGTTTTTATTGTGTTTTAAAAAATTTTTTCATCGCTGTCTTTTGAAGTCCTAACTTTTTTATTTTCCGTATACAGAGACGTGTAGAACTTTTTTTTTGCGGGGGTGAACTGACGTTTTAATTGGGACAACTTTGGCTTTATATAGTTTTTGATCCTTTTTATCCATTTAATGTGCTGCAGATGCCAAAAATCGCAATTCTGTGACTGTTTTTTTGTTTTTGTTTTTTACGGGGGTTCACCGTACGGGTTTTAAATTTAAATGACAGATTTATAGGGTGGATCGTTACGCACGCGGCGATACAATATGGTATTTATTTATTTTTTATCTTTTTTGGGGGATTGGCGTTTGTAAAAAGGGGAAAAGGGCATGTATGTGTTTTTAAATTTTTTTTTTTGTTTTTTGTTTTCTTTTTTTTTTTTTTTTTACATTTTTTTAATTTTCCCCCCGTGAGGATTTTAAAAGCAAATCCCCACTGGGGAAAAGAATCATTGATTGCTGTTTGAAGAGGCGATTGGCACGGGGGTTAAATTTTCATAGGGGCCCATGGAACTAGTGCACCATGCCACAATGCATTGTGGGATGGGGACGTCACCAACACCCGGGTGCTTCAGACAGCACCCGGGGTTGGTAGGGGACGGGGGGAGCGGGATCTGGCCGCTGCCTCGCCGATCAGGCAGAGGGGGCTCACTCCCCCTCCTCGGGATCATTACGCGCCAGACAGGGTGCGGTAATGATGCGTTTTTCCCACCCGCGGCCGGACTCAATCCGGCCGGGGTATGGGGCATGAAGCCAGCGGTAATTTACCGCTGGTTCCATCCGCGATCGGGGGGGGGTGGGCCCCCCGCAAGCCCGCGCATCGCCAGGGCGTAGCATACGTCCATTTGCGGGAAGGGTTAAAAGGGAAACGCATTTTTTTTTTTTTTTTTTAAATTTTAAAATTTTTGTCTACATTTTTAGTATATTTTTTTATTTCATTCAATTTGTGGAAAAGAATAAAAAAATTAAAATAAAGTAAAAAAAATTTAATAAAAAAAAATTTTGGGCCCATATTCACACACAAAAAAAACCTACACTATTAGGTCTCCACACGAGCGTGATAACTTGTAGAATTAATCTAACAAGTTATTAAAGGGAATCGGTCATAAAAATAAAAAAAATGTATTGATGAAATATTCTGTGTTCATTTTTGTCTACATTTTTAGTATATTTTTTTTTTCTTTCAATTTTTGGTAAAAAATAAAAAAAAAAAAATAAAGTAAAAAAAATATTTAATAAAAAATAAAATTTTGCCTATATTACACACACCAAAAAAAACCCACACATATTAGGTCTCCCACACCCGAAACCTGTAGAAATTTAACAACAAGTTATTAAAAAAAAAAAAAAAATGTATTGATGAAATATTGTGTGTTCATTTTTGTCTACATTTTTAGTATATTTTTTTTATTTCATTCAATTTGTGGTAAATATAAAAAAAAATGCATAATAATTTTCAATATTTCCCAATCTTAGCCACCAGAGGGAGCATATCCAAGAAAAAAAAGTGTTTGTCTCTTGTACAAAGAGCATGGAATACAGCACTGCTGTGAATGTGGGCTGGTCTGGTGGTGACCTCACAAGCCTCCCCCTCCCCTGTGTGCATAAGGAGGGGGAGGTGGATTGTAGACTCCATTTTGCTGGTGACTGAGGACACCATACAGAGCTGCTGTGTATCTAAAGGTGAAAAAGGAATAATCAGAGTGAGATTGTGATTACATATAGGGTCTGTTCACTCGGCGTCTTTGGCTTTTGGATATGTGTCAGTCAGTCCCCAGACGGACCCAAGCACTTTATCTAATAAACAGCAGTGTGATTATACATTGCATCAGCATCGGCGTTCAGACGAGTGATCTCTGATGTGCGTCTCACTGCGTCTTTCGGAATCGTTCCATGAAGTGACATCAATTCTTGGTGCAAAAGACGCGAAACGGAGGTCGGCGCCAAAATCCGCAGCGAAACGGAGTTTAGAAACAGAGTTCAGCGCCAAAATCCGCAGCGGAACGGAGTTTAGAAACAGAGTTCAGCGCCAAAATCCGCAGCAGATCGGAGTTTAGAAACGGAGTTCGGCACCAAAATCCGCAGAGGAACGGAGTTTAGAAACAGAGTTCAGCGCCAAAATCCGCAGAGGAACGGAGTTTAGAGACGGAATTTAGCACCAAAATCCGCAGCGGAACGGGGTTCGGTGCCAAAATCCGCAGCAGAACGGAGTTTAGAGACGGAATTTAGCACCAAAATCCGCAGCGGAACGGAGTTTAGAAACGGAGTTTAGCTCCAAAATCCGCAGCGGATCGGAGTTTAGAAACGGAGTTCGGCACCAAAATCCGCAGCGGGACAGAGTTTAGCGCCAAAATCCACAGAGGAATGGAGTTCGGCGGCAAAATCCGCAGCGGAACGGAGTTTAGAAACAGATTTTAGTGCCAAAATCCGCAGCCGAACGGAATTTAGAACCGGAGTTGAGCGCCAAAATCCGCGGCGGAACGGAGTTTAGAGACGGACTTTAGCTCCAAAATCCGCAGCGGAACGGAGTTTAGAAATGGAGTTTAGCGCCAAAATCCGCAGCGGATCGGAGTTTAGAAACGGAGTTCGGCGCCAAAATCTGCAACGGATCGGAGTTTAGAAACGGAGTTCGGCACCAAAATCCACAGCGGGACAGAGTTTAGCGCCAAAATCCACAGAGGAATGGAGTTTAGCGGCAAAAATCCGCAGCGAGACAGAGTTCGACACCAATATCCGCAGCGAAACGGAGTTTAGAAACTGAGTTTGACGCCAAAATCCGCAGCGGAACAGAGTTTAGAAACGGAGTTCGGGGCCAAAATCCGCAGCGGAACGGAGTTTAGAAACGGAGATCGGCGCCAAAATCCGCAGCGGAACGGAGTTTAGAAATGGAGTTTATCGCCAAAATCTGCAGCGGAACATAGTTTGGCGCCAAAATCTGCAGCGGAATGGAGTTAAGAAACGGAGTTCGGGGCCAAAATCCACAAACGGACAGAGTTTTAGCGCCAAAATCCACAGAGGAATGGAGTTCGGTGGCAAAATCCGCAGCGAACAGAATTTAGGTATGGAGTTTAGCGGCAAAAATCCGCAGCGAGACAGAGTTCGACACCAATATCCGCAGCGAAACGGAGTTTAGAAACGGAGTTCGGGGCCAAAATCCGCAGCAGAACGGAGTTTAGAAATGGAGTTCGGCGCCAAAATCCGCAGCGGAACGGAGTTTAGAAACGGAGTTGAGCGCCAAAATCCGCAGCGGAATGGAGTTTAGAGACGGAGTTCAGCGCCAAAATCCGCAGCGGATCGGAGTTTAGAAACGGAGTTCGGCGCCAAAATCTGCAACGGATCGGAGTTTAGAAACGGAGTTCGGCACCAAAATCCACAGCGGGACAGAGTTTAGCGCCAAAATCCACAGAGGAATGGAGTTCGGTGGCAAAATCCGCAGCGGAACAGAATTTAGGTATGGAGTTTAGCGGCAAAAATCCGCAGCGAGACAGAGTTCGACACCAATATCCGCAGCGAAACGGAGTTTAGAAACTGAGTTTGACGCCAAAATCCGCAGCGGAACAGAGTTTAGAAACGGAGTTCGGGGCCAAAATCCGCAGCGGAACGGAGTTTTGAAATGGAGTTCGACGCCAAAATCCGCAGCGGAACTGAGTTTAGAAACGGAGTTCGGCGCCAAAATCCGCAGCAGAACGGAGTTTAGAGACGGAGTTCAGCGCCAAAATCCGCAGCGGAACGGAGTTTAGAAACGAAGTTCGGCGCCAAAATCTGCAACGGATCGGAGTTTAGAAACGGAGTTCGGCACCAAAATCCACAGCGGGACAGAATTTAGGTATGGAGTTTAGAGGCAAAAATCCGCAGCGAGACAGAGTTCGACACCAATATCCGCAGCGAAACGGAGTTTAGAAACTGAGTTTGACGCCAAAATCCGCAGCGGAACAGAGTTTAGAAACGGAGTTCGGGGCCAAAATCCGCAGCGGAACGGATTTTAGATATGGAGTTCCTCGCCAAAATCCGCAGCGGAACGGAGTTTAGAAACGGAGTTTAGCGCCAAAATCCGCAGAGGAACGAAGTTTAGAAATAGAGTTTAGCTTCAAAATCCACAGCGGAACGGAGTTCACCGACAAATTCCGCAGCGGAACAGAGTTTAGAAACGGAGTTTAGCGCCAAAATCCGCAGAGGAACGAAGTTTAGAAATAGAGTTTAGCTTCAAAATCTGCAGAGGAACGAAGTTTGGTGCACAAATCCGCAGCGGAACGGAGTTTAGAAATGGAGTTCAGCGGCAAAATCCACAGCGGAACAGAGTTTAGAAACTGAGTTTGACGCCAAAATCCGCAGCGGAACAGAGTTTAGAAACAGAGTTGAGCGCCAAATCCGCAGCGGAGAGGAGTTTAGAAACAGAGTTTAGCGCCAAAATCCGCAGCGGAACAGAGTTTAGAAACAGAGTTTAGTGCCAAAATCCGCAGCGGAACGGAGTTTAGAAAAGGAGTTCGGCACCAAAATCCACAGCGGAACGGAGTTCGCCGACAAATTCCGCAGCGGAACAGAGTTTAGAAACGAAGTTCAGCGGCAAAATCCGCAGCGGTACCGAGTTTAGAAATGGAGTTCAGCGGCAAAATCCGCAGCGGAACAGAGTTTAGAGACGGAGTTCGGCGCCAAAATCCGCAGCGGAACAGAGTTTGGTGCACAAATCCGCAGTGGAACGGAGTTGAGAGACGGAGTTTAGCGCCAAAAATCCGCAGCCGGAACAGAGTTTGGTGCATAAATCCAGCAACGGAACGGAGTTTAGAGACGAAAGTTTAGCGCCAAAATTGGCAGAGGAACGGAGTTCGGCGCCAAAATCCGCAGCGGAACGGAGTTTAGAAATGGAGTTTAGCGCCAAAATTCGCAGCAGAACAGAGTTTGGTGCATAAATCCGCAACGGAACGGAGTTTAGAGACGAAGTTTAGCGCCAAAATCGGCAGAGGAACGGAGTTCGGCGCCAAAATCCGCAGCGGAACGAAGTTTAGAAACGGAGTTTAGCGCCAAAATCCGCAGCGAAATGGAGGTCGGCGCCAAAATCTGCAGCGAAACGGAGTTTAGAAATGGAGTTTAGCGCCAAAATCCGCAGCGGAATGTAGTTTAGAAACGGAGTTCAGCGGCAAAATCCGCAGCGGATCGGAGTTTAGAAACGAAGTTCGTCGCCAAAATCCGCAGCGGATCGGAGTTTAGAGACGGAGTTTAGCGCCAAAATCTGCAGAGGAACGGAATTTGGTGCAAAAATCTGCAACGGAACAGAGTTTAGAGACGAAGTTTAGCGCCAAAATCTGCAGCGAAATTGAAGTCTGAGCCAAAATCCGCAGCGAAACGGAGTTTAGAAATGGAGTTTAGCGCCAAAATCCGCAGCGGAATGGAGTTTAGAGACAGAGTTCGGCGCCAAAATCCGCAGCGGAACGGAGTTTAGAAACGGAGTTCAGCGGCAAAATCAGCAGCGCACAGGAGGTCGCCGAAAAAATCCGCAGCGGATTGGAGTTTAGAAACGGAGTTTACCGCCAAAATTCGCAGTGGATCGGAGTTTAGAAACGGAGTTCAGCGCCAAAATCCGCAGCGGAACGGAGTTTGGTGCAAAAATCCGCAACGGAACAGAGTTTAGAGAACGAAGTTTTAGCGCCAAAATCGGCAGAGGAACGGAGTTCGGCACCAAAATCCGCAGCGGAACGGAGTTTAGAAATGGAGTTTAGCGCCAAAATCAGCAGCGAAATAGAGGTCGGCGCTAAAATCCGCAGCGGATGGAGTTTAGAAATGGAGTTCAGCGCCAAAATCCGCAGCGGAATGGAGTTTAGGGACGTTCGGCACCAAAATCCGCAGCGGAACGGAGTTTATACATGGATTTCAGCGGCAAACTCCACAGCGGAATGGAGTTTAGAGATGGAGTTCAGCGCCAAAATCCGCAGCGGAACGGAGGTCGGCGCCAAAATCCGCAGCGGATCGGAGTTTAGAAACGGAGTTTAGCGCCAAAATCCGCAACGGAACGGAGTTTAGAAACGCCGTTTAGCGACAAAATCCGCAGTGTAACGGAGTTTAAAATGGAGTTTAGCGCCAAAATCCGCAGCGGAACGGAGTTTAGAAACTGAGTTTAGCACCAAAATCAGCAGCGGAAAGTAGTTTAGAAACGGAGTTCTGCGCCAAAATCTGCAGTCGAACTGAGTTTAGACATGGAGTTTAGCGCCAAAATCCGCAGCGAGACGGATTTCGGCGCCAAAATCCGCAGCAAAATGGAGTTTAAAAGTGGACTTTAGCGGCAAAATCCGCACCAAAACAGCGTTCGCCACCGAAATCCGCAGCGGAACGGGGTTCGGCGCCAAAATCCGCAGCGGAACGGAGTTCGGCGGCAAAATCCCCAGCGGAACGGAGTTTAGAAACGGAGTTCAGCGGCAAAATCCGCAGCGGAACGGAGTTCGGCGCCAAAATCCGCAGCGCAACGGAGTTCGGCGCCAAAATCCACAGCGAAACAGAGTTCGATGGCAAAATCCGCAGCAGATCGGAGTTTAGAAACGGAGTTTAGCGCCAAAATCAGCAGCGGAAAGGAGTTTAGAAACGGAGTTTAGCGCCAAAATCCGCAGTGGAAAGGAGTTTAGAGACGGAGTTTAGCGCCAAAATCCGCAGCGAAACGGATTTCGGCGCCAAAATCCGCAGCGAAAAGGAGTTGAGAAGAGGACTGAGGCGCCAATATCCGAACCAACACGGCGTTGGCCACCGAAATCCGCAGCGGAACGGGGTTCGGCGCCAAAATCCGCAGCGGAACGGAGTTCGGCGGCAAAATCCGCAGCGGAACGGAGTTTAGAAACGGAGTTCAGCGGCAAAATCCGCAGCGGAACGGAGTTCGGCGCCAAAATCCGCAGCGCAACGGAGTTCGGCGCCAAAATCCGCAGCGAAACAGAGTTCGATGGCAAAATCCGCAGCAGATCGGAGTTTAGAAACGGAGTTTAGCGCCAAATCCGCAGAGAAACGGAGTTTAGAGACGAAATTTAGCGCCAAAATCGGCAGAGGAACGGAGTTTAGAAACGGAGTTTAGCGCCAAAATCCGCCGCGGAACGGAGTTTAGAAACGGAGTTTAGCGCCAAAATCTGCAGCGAAATTGAAGTCAGCGCCAAAATCCGCAGCGAAACGGAGTTTAGAAATGGAGTTCAGTGGCAAAATCGCAGCGGAACAGAGTTTAGAGACGGAGTTTTTGCGCCAAAATCCGCAGCGGAACGGAGTTTAGAAATGGAGTTTAGCGCCAAAATCCGCAGCGGAACGGAGGTTGGCACCAAAATCTGCAGCGGATTGGAGTTTAGAGACGGAGTTCGGCGCCAAAATCCGCAGCGGAACCGAGTTTAGAGACGGAGTTCAGCGCCAAAATCCGCAGCGGATCGGAGTTTAGAAACGAAGTTCGCCGCCAAAATCCGCAGCGGATCGGAGTTTAGAAACGGAGTTCGCCGCTAAAATCCGCAGCGGATCGGAGTTTAGAAACAGAGTTCAGCGCCAAAATCCGCAGCGGAACGAAGTTTAGAGACGGAGTTCGGCGCCAAAATCCGCAGAAGAACGGAGTTTAGAAACGGAGTTCGGCGCCAAAATCTGCAGCGAAATTGAGGTCGGAGCCAAAATCCGCAGCGGAACGGAGTTCGGCGCCAAAATCTGCAGCGAAACCGAGGTCGGCGCCAAAATCCGCAGCGGACTGGAGTTTAGAGACGGAGTTCGGCGCCAAAATCCGCAGCGGATCGGAGTTTAGAAACGGAGTTCGGCGCCAAAATCCGCAGCGGAACGGAGTTCGCCGACAAAATCCGCAGCGGAATGGAGTTTAGAAACGGAGTTTACCGCCAAAATCCGCAGTGGAACGGTGTTTATAAACGGAGTTTAGCGCCAAATCCGCAGAGGAACGGAGTTCGGCACCAAAATCCGCAGTGGAACGGAGTTTAGAAATGGAGTTTAGCGGCAAAATTCGCAGCGGAACAGAGTTTAGAAACGGAGTTTAGCGGCAAAATCTGCAGCGAAATTGAAGTTGGCGCCAAAATCCGCAGCGAAACGGAGTTTAGAAATGGAGTTTAGCGCAAAAATGTGCAGCGGAACGGAGGTTGGCGCCAAAATCTGTAGAGAAACAGAGGTCGGCGCCAAAATCCGCAGCGGAATGGAGTTTAGAGACGGAGTTCAGCGCCAAAATTCGCAGCGGAATGGAGTTTAGAGACGGAGTTCAGCGCCAAAATCCGCAGCGGAACGGAGTTTAGAAATGGAGTTTAGCGCAAAATCGCAGCGGATTCGGAGTTTAGACACGGAGTTCAGCGCCATACTCCGCAGCGGAACGGAGTTGAGAAACGGAGTTCGGCGCCAAAATCCGCAGCGGAAAGGAGTTTAGAAACGGAGTTTGGTGCAAAAATCCGCAACGGAACGGAGTTTAGAGACGAAGTTTAGCGCCAAAAATCGGCAGAAGAACGGGAGTTTAGCGGCAAAATCCGCGCGGAACAGAGTTTAGAGACGGAGTTCAGCGCCAAAATCCGCAGCGGATCGGAGTTTAGAAACGGAGTTCGGCGCCAAAATCCGCAGCGGAAAGGAGTTTAGAAACGGAGTTTGGTGCAAAAATCCGCAGCGGAACGGAGTTCGCCGACAAAATCCGCAGCGGAAAGGAGTTTAGAAACGGAGTTCGGCGCCAAAATCCGCAGCGGAACGGAGTTTAGAGACGAAGTTTAGCGCCAAAATCGGCAGAGGAACGGAGTTCAGCGGCAAAATCCGCAGCGGAACAGAGTTTAGAGACGGAGTTTAGCGCCAAAATCCGCAGCGGAACGGAGTTTAGCAACGGAGTTCAGCGGCAAAATCCGCAGCGGAACAGAGTTTAGAGACGGAGTTTAGCGCCAAAATCCGCAGCGAAACAGAGTTTAGAAACGGAGTTCAGCGCCAAAATCCGCAGCGGAACGTAGTTTAGAGACGGCGTTTAGCGACAAAATCCGCAGCGAAACAGAGTTCGGCGGCAAAGCCGCAGCGGATCGGAGTGTAGAGACGGAGGTCTGCGCCAAAATCCGCAGCGGATCGGAGTTTAGAAACGGAGTTCGGCGCCAAAATCCGAGCGGAAAAAGGGGTTTAGAGACGGAGTTTAGCGCCAAATCCGCAGCGGAAACGGATTTCGGCGCCAAAATCCGCAGCAAAATGGGGTTTAAAAGTGGCTTTAGCGGCCAATATCCGCACCAAAACAGCGTTCGCCACCGAAATCCGCAGCGGAACGGAGTTCGGCGCCAAAATCCGCAGCGGAACGGAGTTTAGAGACGGAGTTTAGCGGCAAAATCCGCAGCGAAACAGAGTTCAGCACCAAAATCCGCAGCGGAACGGAGTTTCGAGACGGAGTTTGGCGCCAAAATCCTCAGCGGGACGGAGTTTAGCGCCAAAATCCACAGCGTAATGGAGTTTAGAAACGGAGATCGGCGCCAAAATCCGCAGCGGAACAGAGTTTAGAAACAGAGTTTAGCGCCAAAATCCGCATCGGATCGGAGTTTAGAAATGGAGTTTGGCGCCCAAATCCGCAGCGGAACGGAGTGTAGAGAAGGAGTTGAGCGGCAAAATTCGCAGAGGAACGGAGTTCGGCACCAAAATCCGCAGTGAAACGGAGTTTGGGGCCAAAATCCGCAGCAGAACTGAGTTTGGGAACAGAGGTCGGCGCCAAAATCCGCAGCGGAATGGAGTTCGGCACCAAAATCCACAGCGAAACGGAGTTTGGCGGCAAAATCCTCAGCGGGACGGAGTTTAGCGCCAAAATCCACACCGAAACAGAGTTCGCCACCAAAATCCGCAGCGGAATGGAGTTTAGAAACGGAGATCGGCGCCAAAATCCGCAGCGTAACGGAGTTTAGAGACGGAGTTTAGCGCCAAAATCCGCAGAGGGGAAAGGCGTTTTTTGCGCCAAAATCTGCAGCAAAATTGAAGTCGGCGCCAAAATCCGCAAGCGGAACGGAGGTTGGCACCCAAAAACTGCAGCGAAACAGAGGTCGGCGCCAAAATCCGCAGCGGAAGGAGTTTTTGAGACGGAGTTTCAGTGCCCAAAATCCGCAGCGGAATGGAGTTAAGAAACGGAGTTCAGCGCCAAAATCCGCAGCGGATCGGAGTTTAGAAACGGAGTTCAGCACCAGAATCCGCAGCGGATCGGAGTTTAGAAACGGAGTTCGGCGCCAAAATCCGCAGCGGAACGGAGTTTGCCGACAAAATCCGCAGCGGAATGGAGTTTAGAAATGGATTCAGCGCCAAAATTCGCAGCGGAAGGAGTTTAGAAACGGGATTCCCGGGGCCAAAAAATCCGCAGCGGAACGGAGTTTAGAGACGGATTTTAGCGCCAAAATCCGCAGCTGAACGGAGTTTAGCGCCAAAATCTGCAGCGAAACTGAGGTCGGAGCCAAAATCCGCAGCGGAACGGAGGTTGGCGCCAAAATCTGCAGCGAAACCGAGGTCGGCGCCAAAATCCGCGGCGGAATGGAGTTTAGAGATGGAGTTCGGCGCCAAAATCCGCAGCGGATCGGAGTTTAGAGACGGAGTTCAGCGCCAAAAAACCGCAGGGATCGGAGTTTGAAACGGAGTTCAGCACCAGAATCCGCAGCGGATCGGAGTTTAGAAACAGAGTTCGGCGCCAAAATCCGCAGCGAAACTGAGTTTGGCGACAAAATCCGCCGTGGAACTGAGATTAGAAATGCAGTTCTGTGCCAAAATCCGCAGCGGAACAGAGTTTAGAGACGGAGTTTAGCGCCAAAATCCGCAGCGGAACGGAGTTTGGTGCAAAAATCCGCAACGGAACGGAGTTTAGAGACGAAGTTTAGCGCCAAAATTAGCAGAGGAACGGAGTTTAGAAATGGAGTTTAGCGCCAAGATCTGCAGCGGAACGGAGGTTGGCGCCAAAATCTGTAGAGAAACAGAGGTCGGCGCCAAAATCCGCAACTGAATGGAGTTTAGAAACGTAGTTCAGTGCCAAAATTCGCAGCGGAATGGAGTTTAGAGACGGAGTTCAGCGCCAAAATCCGCAGCGGAATGGAGTTTAGAGACGGAGTTCAGCGGCAAAATCCACAGCGGAACAGAGTTTAGAAACTGAGTTTGACGCCAAAATCGCAGCGGAACAGAGTTTAGAAACAGAGTTTAGCGCCAAAATCCGCAGCGGAGAGGAGTTTAGAAACAGAGTTTAGCGCCAAAATCCGCAGCGGAACAGAGTTTAGAAACGGAGTTTGGCGCCAAAATCCACAGCGGAACGGAGTTTAGAAACAGAGTTTAGTGCCAAAATCCGCAGCGGAACGGAGTTTGGCGCCAAAATCCACAGCGGAGAGGAGTTTAGAAAAGGAGTTCATCGCCAAAATCCGCAGCGGAACGGAGTTTGGTGCATAAAAACGCAACGGAACGGAGTTTAGAGACGATGTTTAGCGCCAAAATCGGAGAGGACGGAAGTTCGGCGCCAAAATCCGCCGCGGAACGGAGTTTAGAAACGGGTTTAGCGCCAAAATCTGCAGCGAAACTGAAGTCGGCGCCAAAATCTGCAGCGAAACGGAGTTTAGAAATATGGAGTTCAGCGGCAAAATCCGCAGCGGAATGGAGTTTATAGACTGAGTTTAGCGCCAAAATCCGCAGCGGAACGGAGTTTAGAAATGGAGTTTAGCGCCAAAATCTGCAGCGGAATGTAGTTTAGAAACGGAGTTCAGCGGCCCAAAAACCGCAGCGGATCGGAGTTTAGAAACGAAGTTCGTCGCCAAAAACCGCAGCGGATCGGAGGTTTAGAGACGGAGTTTAGCGCCAAAATCTGCAGAGGAACGGAATTTGGTGCAAAAATCTGCAACGGAACAGAGTTTAGAGACGAAGTTTAGCGCCAAAATCTGCAGCGAAAATTTTAAGTCTTGAGCCAAAATTCCGCAGCGAAACGGAGTTTAGAAAAAGGAGTTTAGCGCCAAAATCCGCAGCGGAATGGAGTTTTAGAGACAGAGGGTTTGGCGCCAAAATCCGCAGCGGAACGGAGTTTAGAAACGGAGTTCAGCGGCAAAATCCGCAGCGGAACGGAGTTCGCCGACAAAATCCGCAGCGGAATGGAGTTTAGAAACAGAGTTTGCCGCCAAAATTCGCAGTGGATCGGAGTTTAGAAACGGAGTTCAGCGCCAAAATCCGCAGCGGAACGGAGTTTGGTGCAAAAATCCGCAACGGAACGGAGTTTAGAGACGAAGTTTAGCGCCAAAATCGGCAGAGGAACGGAGTTCGGCACCAAAATCCGCAGCGGAACGAAGTGTAGAAATGGATTTTAGCGCCAAAATCTGCAGCGACACGGAGGTCGGCGCCAAAATCCGCAGCGGATGGAGTTTAGAAATGGAGTTCGGGGCCAAAATCCGCAGCGGAACGGAGTTTTGGGACGTTTTTGGGGGACCAAAACCGCAGCGGAACGGAGTTTAGACATGGAGTACAGCGGCAAAATCCACAGCGGAATGGAGTTTAGAGATGGAGTTTCAGCGCCAAAATCCGCAGCGGAACGGGGGTCGGCGCCCCCAAAAACCGCAGCGGATGGAGTTTAGAAACGGGGAGTTTTGCTCCAAAATCCGCAACGGAACAGAGTTTAGAAACGGAGTTTAGCGCCAAAATCTGCAGTGGAACAGAGTTTAGAGATGGAGTTTAGCGCCAAAATCCGCAGCGAGACGGATTTCGGCGCCAAAATCCGCAGCAAAATGGGAGTTTAAAAGTGGACTTTAGCGGCAAATTCCGCACCAAAACAGTCTTCGCCAACCCAAATCCGCAAGGGTAGGTGTTTCGGCGCCAAAATCCGCAGCGGAAAGGAGTTCGGCGGCAAAATCCCCAGCGGAAGGGAGGTTTAGAAACGGAGTTCAGCGGCAAAATCCGCAGCGGAAGGGAGTTCGGCGCCAAACTCCGCAGCGCAAAAGGAGTTCGGCGCCAAATCCGCAGCGAAACAGAGTTCGATGGCAAAATCCGCAGCAGATGGAGTTTAGAAAAAGGAGTTTAGCGCCAAAATCGGCAAGAGGAACGGAGTTCAGTGCAAAATCCGCAGCCCGGGAAACAGGTTTTAGAAAACGGAGTTTAGCGACAAAATCCGCAGCGAAACAGAGTTCGGCGGCAAAATCCGCAGCGGAACGGAGTTTAGAAATGGAGTTCAGCGCCAATATCCGCAGCGGATCGGAGCTTAGAAACGGAGTTTAGCGCCAAAATCCGCAGCGGAACGGAGTGTAGAAACGGAGTTTAGCGCCAAAATCCGCAGCGGAAAGGAGTTTAGAAACGAAGTTCGGCGCCAAAATCCGCAGCGAAATGGAGTTTAAAAGTGGACTTTAGCGCCAATATCCGCACCAAAACTGCGTTCGCCACCGAAATCCGCAGCGGAACGGAGTTCGGCGCCAAAATCCACAGCGAACGGAGTTTAGAGACGGAGTTTAGCGGCAAAATCCTCCGCCGAACGGAGTTCGGCGCCAAAATCCGCAGCGAAACAGAGTTCAGCACCAAAATCCGCAGCGGAACGGAGTTTCGAGACGGAGTTTGGCACCAAAATCCTCAGCGGGACGGAGTTTAGCGCCAAAATCCACAGCGAAACGGATTTCGGCGGCAAAATCCGCAGCGAAATGGAGTTTAGAAACGGAGATCGGCGCCAAAATCCGCAGCGGAACAGAGTTTAGAAACAGAGTTTAGCGCCAAAATCCGCATCGGATCGGAGTTTAGAAATGGAGTTTGGCGCCAAAATCCGCAGCGGAACGGAGTTTAGAGACGGAGTTTAGCGGTAAAATCCGCAGCGGAACGGAGTTCGGCACCAAAATCCGCAGCGAAACGGAGTTTGGGGCCAAAATCCGCGCCCGAACAGAGTTTAGAAACGGGGAGTTCGGCAGCCAAATCCGCAGCGGAATGGAGTTTGGCGGCAAGATCCTCAGCGGGACGGAGTTTGGGGCCAAAATCCGCAGCAGAACAGAGTTTAGAAACGGAGTTCGGCGCCAAAATCCGCAGCGAAACGGAGTTTGGCGGCAAAATCCTCAGCGGGACGGAGTTTGGCGCCAAAATCCACACCGAAACTGAGTTCGCACCCAAAATCCGCAGCGGAATGGAGTTTGAAACGGAGATCGGCGCCAAAAATCCGCAGGGAACGGAGTTTAGAGACGGAAAATTTAGCGCCAAAATCCGCAGAGGAACCCGGGGTTTAGCGCCAAAATCTGCAGCAAAATTGAAGTTTGGCGCCAAAATCCGCAGCGGAACGGAGGTTGGCGCCAAAATCTGCAGCAAAACAGAGGTCGGCGGCAAAATCCGCAGCGGAATGGAGTTTAGAGACGGAGTTCAGCGCCAAAATCCGCAGCGTAAGGGAGTTTAGAAACGGAGTTCTGCGCCAAAATCCTCTGCGCAACGGAGTATAGAAACGGAGTTCTGAACCAGAATCCGCATCGGAAAGGATTTTAGAAACGGAGTTCGGCGCCAAAATCCACATCGGAACGGAGTTTGCCGACAAAATCCGCAGCGGAACGGAGTTTAGATACGGAGTTCAGCGCCAAAATTCGCAGCGAAACGGAGTTTAGAGACGGAGTTTAGCGGCAATATCCGCAGAGGAACGGAGTTTAGAGACGGAGTTCAGCGCCAAAATTCGCAGCGGAATGGAGTTTAGAGACGGAGTTCAGCGGCAAAATCCACAGCGGAACAGAGTTTAAAAACTGAGTTTGACGCCAAAATCGCAGCGGAACAGAGTTTTTAAAAGGGGTTCGGCGCCAAAAAACCGCAGCGGAACGGAGTATGAAACAGAGTTTAGCGCCAAAATCCGCAGCGGGGGGAGTTTTTGAAAAAAGAGTTTAGGCCAAAATCCGAGCGGAACAGAGTTTGAAACGGAGTCGGCCCAAAATCCACAGCGGAAAGGATTTTGAAACAGAGTTTTAGTGGCCCAAAAAACCCCAGCGGAACGGAGTTTTGGGGCCAAAACCACAGCGGAGAGGGGTTTTGAAACGGAGTTCATCGCCAAAAATCCCAGCGGTCGGGGGTTTAGAACGGGTTCAACGCCAAAATCCACAGCGGAACGGAGTTGCCCCACAAATTCCGCAGCGGAACAGAGTTTAGAAACGGAGTTTAGCGCCAAAATCCGCAGAGGAACGAAGTTAGAAAAAAGGGTTTTGCTTCAAAAAGGGAGGGAACGAAGTTTGGTGCACAAATCCGCAGCGGAACGGAGTTTTTGAAAAGGGTTCAGCGGCAAAATTTCCCCAGCGGAAAAAGAGTTTAAAAAAAACGAGTTTGACGCCCAAAATCCCGCAGCGAAATTTTAAGTCGGCGCCCCAAAAACTGAGCGGGAAAAAGGGGTTTAGAAAAAGGGTTTTAGCGGGAAAATTTCCCCAAACGGGAAAAGGGTTTTGAGACGGAGTTCAGCGGGAAAATCCCCCCCCGGAATCGGAATTTATAAACGAAAATTTGTCGCCAAAATTTTCCCCCAGCGGATCGGAAGTTTTAGAGACCCGGGTTTAGCGCCAAAAAAAAGCAGAGGAACCCGGAATTTGGTGCAAAAAAACCGCAAGGAACAGAGTTTTTTTGAGACAATTTAGCCCCCAAAATCTGCAGCGGAAAATTTAAGGCTAAACCAAAATCCCCCAGCGAAACGGAGTTTAGAAAAAGGAGTTTTGGCCAAAATTTCCCCAGCGGAATGGGTTTTTTGAAAAGGAGTTCGGGGCCCAAAAACCGCAGCGGAACGGAGTTCGCCCACAAAATCCGCAGTTTTGGGAATTTGGGGTTTAGAAAACAAGAGTTTGCCGCCAAAAATTCGCAGTGGATCGGAGTTTTGAAAAAGGGGGTTTGCGCCAAAAACCCCAACGGGGAAAGGAGGTTTTGGGGCCCAAAAATCCGCAAAGGAACGGGGTTTTGGAAGAAGTTTAGCGCCAAAAAACGGCCCCGAGGAACGGGTTTTCGGCACCAAAAATCCGCCCGCGGAACGGAGTTTTGAAATTTGGGGGTTTTTGCGCCCAAAAAACTGCAGCGAAATTGAGGTCGGCCCAAAAAACCCCAGGGGATGGGGTTTTAGAAATGGAGTTCGGGACCCCAAAATCCGGGAGCGGAACGGGGGGTTTTGAGATGGAGTTCAGCGCCCAAAAACCGCCCGCGGAACGGAGGGCGGCGCCAAAAAACCCAGCGGATCGGGGGTTTAGAAAACGGGTTTTTTTGCGCCAAAATTTCCCAACGGAACAGAGTTTAAAAACGGAGTTTTTTGCGCCCCCAAAAACAAGCAAACGGAAAAAAGTTTTAAGGGAAAAAGATTTTTGCCCCACAAAAATTTCAGTGGAAAAAGTTTTGAGATGGGGTTTAGCGCCAAAAGCCGCAGCGAGACGGATTTTGGCGCCAAAATCCGCAGCAAAAATGGAGTTTTTTTTAAATGGACTTTAGCGGCAAAAACCCCAAAAAAACAGCGTTGCCACCGGGAAAACCGCAGCGGAAAGGGGGTTCCGGGGCCCAAAATTCCCGCGGGGGAAAAGGGTTTTGGCGGGAAAATCCGCAGCGGAAAACGGGGTTTTTTTTAGAAACGGAGTTAAAACGGCCAAAAAACCGCGCGGGAACGGGTTCGGCGGGCCAAAATCCCCCCAGGAAGGAGTTCGCGGGGCCAAAATCCGCAGGGGAAACAGAGTTTGTTTTTCAAAAACTGCAGCAGATCGGAGGGTTTTGAAACGGAGTTTAAACGCCAAAACCCCCAGGAAAAGGAGTTTATAAAAAGGGGGTTTAGCGCCAAATTTCCCCAGAAAGGGAAAAAAAGGGGTTTTGGTTTCAAAAAAAACCCCAGAGAAACGGAGTTTAGAAAAGGGGCGGGGGAAATTTTGCGCCAAAATCGGGAGGGAAAAGGAAATTCGGGGGCCCAAAAATTCCCCCGCGGAACGGGAGTTTAGAAACGGAGTTTAGCGCCAAAATCTGCAGCGAAATTTGAAGTCAGCGGGCCCAAAAACCGCAGCGAAAAGGAGTTTTGAAATGGATTTTAGTGGCAAAAAAACCGCAGCGGGAAAAGAGTTTAGAACGGATTTAGCGCCAAAATCCGCAGCGGAAAAGGAGTTTGAAATTTTTGGGGTTTTACGCCAAAAACCGCACGGGAAAGGAGGTTGGCACCAAAAAACTGCAGGGGATTGGAGTTTATGACGGAGTTTGGCGCCAAAAATTTCCCCAGCGGATCGGAGTTTAAAAAAACGAAGTTCGCCGGGCCCAAAAACCGCAGCGGAAACGGATTTAGAAAAGGGGTTCGCGCCAAAAACCGCAGGGAACGAATTTTTGAACGGAGTTAGGCCACCCAAAATTTGGAGAGAAAGGGGGTTCGGCCCAAAATCCCAGAAAACGGATTTAGAAACGGGGGGTTCGGGGCAAAAACGCAGCGAAATTTGACGGTCGAGTCCAAAATTTCCCCAGCGGAAAGGAGTTCGGGCCAAAATCTGCAGCGGAACCCGGGTTGCGCAAAATCCGCACGGAATGGAGTTTAGAAACGGAGTAGCGGCAAAATTCGCAGCAGACAGAAAGGAGTTCGGGGCCAAAATACCGCGCGGAACGGGGTTTCCGCAAAATCCGCAGCGGGGAAGGAGTTTAGAAAACGGAGTTTACGCCAAAATCCGCAGTGGAAACGGGTTTAAACGGAGTTTAAACGCCAAATCCGCAGAAGACGGGGTTCGGGGCCAAAATCCGCAGGGACGGAGTTAGAAATGGAGTTTGGGCCCAAAAACGCAAGCGGAACGGAGTTTTGAAACGGAGTTTCGCAGCAAAATCCTGCAGCGAAATGGAAATTGCGGCCAAAATCCGCAGCGAAACAGGAGTTTAGAAGGAGTTTGCGCCAAAATGGGAGCGGAAACGGGGTTGGGCCAAAATCCTGAGAAAAAAGGAGGTTCGGCGCCAAAATCCGCGCGGGAATGGAGTTTAGAGACGGAGTTTAGCGCCAAAATTCCCCAGCGGAAAGGAGTTTAGAGGGCGGAGTTTAGCGCCCAAAATCGCAGCGGAGAGTTTCGGAGTTTAGAAACGGAAATTTCGGCGCCAAAATCCCGGGGGGAAGGATTGGGGGGAAAAAACCCGCAGGGAAGGAGTTGGGGCGAAAAAACCCCCGCAGGGGAACGGAGTTTAGAAAAGGATTTGGCCCAAACCCGCACCCGGACGGGTTTTAGAAAGGACTTTGGGGAAAAATTTCCGCAGGGAAGGATTTTTAAAACGGGAAAGTTTGGGCCAAAACCCGAAAAGGAACGGAGTTTAGAAGAATTTTGCCCCAAAAAATTCGCAGGAAAAACGGAGTTCGGGCAAAACCCCGGGCGAAACGAAGGAAAATTAGGGAAAGGATTTTGCGGCCAAAATCCGCAGCGGAAGGAGTTTAAAACGGATTTAGCGCCAAAACCCGCAGCGGAAGGGAGTTTAGAAAGGAGTTTAGCCCCAAAAATTTCCGCAGCGGAGAGTTAAAAACGGAGTTCGGCCCAAAAATCCGCAGCGAAGGAGTTGGACCAAAATCCGCAGCGGAACGGAGTTTAGAAACGGAGTTTAGCGCCAAAAGTCCGCAGCGGAAGGGGAGTTTAGAAAAGGGGAGGAGTTTAGGCGCAAAATCCGCAGCAGGAAGGATTTTGGGAAAACCCGGAGGTTTCGGCGCCAAAATCCGCAGCGGAACGTGGTTTAAACGAGTTTAGCGCCAAAATCCGCGGGGAAACGGAGTTCGCGCCAAAATCCGCAGCGAAGAGTTTAAAAGTGGTTGGGGCCAAAATCCGCAGCCGAACGGTTTAAATGAGTTTACCCCAGAAAAAACAAATCGCAGGGGGAATTAAAGGAGTTCGCGCCAAAATCCGAGCGGAACGGAGTTTAGAAGAGTTTGCCCCAAAAACCCCAAAAGCGAAACGGAGTATTCCGCCAAATCCGAAAGCGGAAACAGATTTTCAGCCCAAAACCGCACGGAACGGAGTTACGGGGGGTTTGGCCCCAAAAAACCCAGCGGACGGGGTTTGCGCAAAATCCAGCGGGGAAAGGATTTTGGGGGCAAAAATCCCCAGGAAAAGGAGTTTTTGAAAACGGGAGATGGGGCCAAATCCGCAGCGGAACGAGTTTTGAAACGAAAAAGGATTAGCGCCAAAAAACCGCACAAAAGGAGTTTAGAAATGGATTTCGCCCCAAAACCGCAGGGAACGGAGTTTAGAAAAAGGGAAGGAGTTTAGAGAAAATCCCCAGGGAAGGGGAAAATTGGGCCCAAAATCCGCAGCGAAACGGGGTTGGGGGCCAAAATCCCGCAGAACAGAGTTAAAAAACGGAAGTTTGCCCAAAAACCGAGGGGAAGGGGTTCGGCACCAAAAACCCCCAGCGAAACGGAGTTTGCGGCCCAAAAACCCAGGGGACGGGGTTTTGGGGCCCCAAAATCCCAGCGAAACAGAGTTCGCCAAAAATCCCGCAACGGGAAAAAGGAGTTTAGGAAAAAACGAAAAAAGTCGGGCCAAATCCGCAGCGGAACGGGGTTTTGAACGGGTTTAGCCCAAAAACCCAGGGGGAAAAGGGTTTTTCGCCAAAAACGCAGCAAAATTGAATCGGGAACCCAAAATCCGCAGCGGAACGGAGTTGGGGCCAAAATCGCAGCGGAACGGGGGTTTCGTGCGCCAAAATCCGCAGCGGAAGGGGGGTTTAGAAACGGAGTTCAGCGTCAAAATCCGCAACGGAATGGAGTTTAGAAACGGAGTTCGGCGCCAAAATCCGCAGTGGATCGGATTTTAGAAACGGAGTTCAGCGTCAAAATCCGCAGCGGAACGGAGTTTAGAACGGAGTGCGCCAAAAATCCGCAGCGGAACGAGAGTTTAGCGCCAAAATCCGCAGCAGAAAAGGAGTTTAGAAACGGAGTTTAGCGGCCCAAGATTCTGCAGCGAGATCGGGAGTTTTGGAAATGGAGTTTTCGCGCCAATATTCGCAGCGACGAGAAACGGAGTTTAGAGACGGAGTTGTTTAGTTGTTTAGCGGCAATATCCGCAAGAGGAAATCGGAGTTTGGTGCAAAATTACCGCAAAGGATACGGAGTTTTGTTTATGGACGAAGTTTAGCGCCAAAATAGCAGGGAATACGGAGGTTCGGCGCAAAATCCGCAGCGATACGGGACGTTTAGAAATGGAGGAGGTTTAGCGCCATAAAATCTGCAGCGGAAGGAGCGTTGGCGCCAAAATCTGTAGGAGAAACAGAGGGTTCGGCGCCAAAATCCGCAGCGGGATATGGAGTTTAGAAAAGTTAGTTCACGCGCAAAATTCGCAGCGGGAATGGAGTTTAGAGTCGGAGGAGACAGAGTTCAGCTGCCAAATTCCGACAGGGATCGGAGAGTTTAGGAAACGGAGTGTTCAGCCCCAATAAAAATCCGCAGCGGAAAAGGACGGAAATGGAGTTTAGATGAAGAA
Source organism: Phyllomedusa bahiana (assembly GCA_025379985.1). Lineage (NCBI taxonomy): Eukaryota > Metazoa > Chordata > Amphibia > Anura > Hylidae > Phyllomedusa > Phyllomedusa bahiana. Next base: position 23,960 of record JAODAL010032830.1, read on the forward strand.
ACGGAGTAGTTCGGCGCCAAAAATCCGCCAGCGGAAGGGAAAGGAGTTTAGAAACGGAGAGTTGGTGCTAAAATCCGCAGCGGAAACGGAGTTGACGACAAAATCGCAGCGGAAACGGAGTTTAGAAACGGAAGGTAGTTTCAGCGCCAAATTCTGCAGAGGAAAGTTTAGGATAAGATAACGCGTGTTCGGCGCCAAAATCCGCAGCGGAACGGAGTTTAGAGACGAGTTTAGCGCTAAAATCGGCAGAGTAACGGAGTTCGGCGCCAAAATCCGCAACGGAACGGAGTTTAGAAACGGAGTTTAGCGCCAAAATCAGCAGCGAAATTAAACTCGCCGCCAAAATCCTCAGCGAAACTGAGTTTAGAAATGGAGTTTAGCGCCAAAATCCGATCAGCGGTACGGAGACAAAACAACTCCCAGGAGGTTGCGACCAATATCTGCAGCGAACAGAGGTCGGCGCCACAAAATCCGCAGCGGAACAGTGTTTAGGAAAATGGAGTTTAGCGCCAAAATCCGCAGCGGACACGGAGTGTAGAGACGGAGTTTAGCGCCAAAATCGCAGATGGTAAGGTGATTAGATGCGGTGGTGAGGCTACGCGTGGCGACCATGATAATCTATAGACAGTGGAAAACTGAGTTTTGAGACGGAGTTTTAGCGGCAAAATCCGCAGCCAAACGGATTTTCGGCGCCAAAATCCGCGGCAACAAAAAAATGGAGTTTTTTAAAAGTGGACTTTAGCGCCAAAATCCGCACCAAAACAGCGTTCGCCACCAAAATCCGCAGCGAAACAGAGTTCGGCACCAAAATCCGCAGCGGAACGGAGTTCAGCGACAAAATCCGCAGCGGAACGGAGTTCGATGGCAAAATCCGCAGCAGATCGGAGTTTAGAAACGGAGTTTAGCGCCAAAATCCGCGAGCGAAAAGGATTGTGGCGGCAAAATCCGCAGCAGATCGGAGTTTAGAAACTGAGTTTAGCGCCAAAATCCGCAGCGAAAAGGATTGTGACGGCAAATTCCGCAGCAGATCGGAGTTCGGCGCCAAAATCCGCAGTGGAAGGGAGTTAAGAAACGGAGTTCGGTGCCAAAATCCGCAGCGGAAGGGAGTTAAGAAACGGAGTTCGGGGCCAAAATCCGCAGTGGAACGGAGTTCAGTGCCAAAATCCGTAAAGAATCGAATTTTCAGCATCAAAAGCAAGAGAACTTTATTAGCAGCAAAATCCATAAAGAAAAGGATTTTAGCAGCAAAATCCATAAAAAAATTTTTTTTTTGCCTCAGAAGCGAGAGAATTTTATTAGTGTCAAAATCTGTAAATAAAGGGATTTTAGGGCAAAATTACGTTATAAAAAAGCATTTTTAACGCAGAAGCGCGAGAACTAAAATTAGCAGAAAAATCTTGAATTGTGCAAAAATCGTTAGTGACAAAAGAACGATCACTTAATAATTAAAGAGGAAAAGTAAGACACTTGTCTGCCTCATCTCTGGCAGACCTGCTGGAGCACAGAGCAGCTGAGCAGACATTCAGTAGCTGCTCCTCTGGGCTCCACAATCATGGCTGCCTGCAGACAATAGAGAAGAGTTGAGCTCACAGCAGGGGGGGGGGGCTGTGAGGGATCTCACTGAAGCTAATGAGACAGGAATCATGTGAAGTCTCTTACCTACAGTGTTTACTTTATGGCAGCCTCCTGAGTGTTGTGCAATTCACAGAGCAGAGGACTATCTCTGGAGGGGGGCAGGGCTCACACACACAGGAATCCGTATAACTCTCTTTACAGACTCACAATCAAAATTACACCAACTGAGAATAAAAAAATGACAGAAAACACACGCATTACTGCAAAAAAATTTGCAACACAATGCCTTTAATCAAAAAACAAAGTGACTTTGTTCAAATATGGAAGCAAAGCAGGACACCTCCTGACCAGATTAGCAAAGGGCAACGCCCCCAAGTCAGACACTGAAGGGAACAGATGGGATATTACATAAATCCGGTACAAAAATAACAAAGATACTCCAAAATTTTTACCAAAAACTATATACAGATGAGCATTTGAATGATGTTTACGCGACCAGCTGGCTGGAAAAAATACACCTCCCGTCTCTATCCAGAGAGGAGTTGTGGGATAGTGGACCAGCACCATCGTATGTGTGACTTATAATTGCAAAGTATTCTGTTGCTTTCTGGTGTTTGGCCACAAGATGCCACTGTGTCCGGGAACTGGTGTCTGCAAATGAGAGATATGTGACTAGGGACATGTGGCAGGGGCCATTTTTGAGACAGCAGGAGAAAAAGACACAAAGAGGTCATGAGAGGACAGACGCTGGGTGAGGATTGACTCGGCTTTCCTGCTTCGTTTGGGCCCTAAAGTGCGAGATCCCCAGAGAGAGAGAGAGGAGTGTAACATTGAAGCTGTTGGCAAAGAAAGCCCCATGAAGGAAAGAACACTCTGCAGAGACTGAGAGGAGCAACTACATCTTGGACATCGGCTCCAACAGTGGGGATCTTCATCTCAGAGGAGCAACTGCCAGCCACCGGAAGGTACACAAGGAACAAATGCGTGCACGCCAACAAACCTAGGACTGTCTGCAGGCCTGTAGGTAGCCTAGTCAGGACAGATTTGGTTTCAGGCCATAAGTGTTTATCAAACTACACCCCCTGATTCAGAACATTGGATGGGGCTTGCTATAGCACTGGTATTAATGCAACCGGTTCGCATGTGAGAGAATCTGTATTATATGTATATAACTGAGGATAGCGGGTAGAGCTGGTTAAGTTGTAAGCTGCTTTGCCACACTGGGAGCGCGCCTTTAAACTACACCACACACGACTGTTCCTGTCTTTGTATGGTATTAAAAGGTAAAGGGTGTTCAGCCTTTCTGAACCCCATGGGTAGGTAAATATATTGTGCATCCAGAGGATGTGAACATGTCCCAAAGAATTGGAGTGTTTTTTGAGTAAGTAATTTCCCATTTTTTTGTATGTTTTTTCTGTAACTTGTTAGCGTAGGGTCTCACAAGACATGTGGAGCCATGACGAGGCTTGTGAGCTTGTGTATTGGGGCCCCTATACCAACTAATACCTCATATTTAACATTTTTTCTAGTATGTCATATTTTTTATCTTCCCAACAGTGCTGGGGAGCGGAGGGTGCCTGTGTTTTGTGTTGGACTCCTAGAAAATGCTGGGCAGCCCGCCTAGTCTAATAATATGGGTGTCACTAATAGGTTGTAAGCCAGCATGATGTACCACATGTATCTGTATTTTCTGGCACCCTTCTGTATCGCCTTATTATATTGTAACGCTTCACATGCGTTTGGACGCCATCTTGGACCGTCCTGGGGTTCTTTAGCTCCGGGATCCCCCCGCTTTGGTAAAGGGAAAATTGTTTGACACGGGTTTCTTCAAGTCGGTTTTCCAAACCAAGCTTTATTTATCCCAAAGGGAAAAAATTTTTTTGGGTATAAAAAAAATTTAAAACCCTGGGGCCGCTGCCACAAAATACATATACAGTAGGGGCCCTTTTCAAACCTGCGGTCAGGACCAAATGTCCAGCACCCCCCGGGCACTGATCCCCTAGTACATTTTAAAGGCTTCCGCCCCACCCTGGGGGTAAGAGCCCTCCCCTCAGCTCCTTGCGGGTCCATTTCTCAGGTGGGAAAAGCCCACCCCCGTTTTCTAGAGAGACGGGGCTTTTAAAAAAGTCACCGGGTTTTTTTCCCAAACCCGTCCGGGGAAAGGGGGGCCCCGGAAAACCCCCCCAAAAAACGCTATCCCCGGGTCCCGGGGAAAAAAAAAAACCCCCATTACTAGCCGCATTGCAGCCATGCTAGGTACCTGGTCGGGCAACCTATGGTTACTGGCGCCAAATAGTTGCTTTCCCCCCCCCAAACCCAGGTTTTTGGTGGAAATGCCCTGCAGCCGGTATACTGCTGTTTTCCCATTTAGGGGCAGGAACATGCGAATGCCTGTGTCGCCCCCTCCCAACATATCCCCCCCCCTTTAAAAAAAAAGGCCCGGGTAGGTCTTTCTCCCCCCTGCACCAAACTCCCCCCCAGGGCCCAAAGCCCCAAATTTTGGGGTTTTACGACTTTCCCAAAGGGTCAAAACTCCCCTATTTTTTTCCGGGCCCGGTACCCATACTCCCGGGGGGAACTTTACTCCAGTTTCTCAGCCTGTAGAAAATTTTTTTCCCCCATCAAAATGCAGTTTTTTCCCCTTTTTTTTTCTTTTGGCTATCATTCCCCATGGGGGGCCCAAAATTTCCCAAAATGCACAAAACCCAGAATAAACCCTTTTACCTTTCCAAAGGTTTAAAAACTCCCCCCCTCCGGGGTTACCTGTTTTCTGAGGGAAAAAATCCCTTAAAATCTGATGCTAAAAAAACCCAGCCCATTTGCACCCCACCATAACTAGGGGGAATACCCAAACAGACTTTTTATAAAGTTTTTCCACTTCTGCGGGCCCTTGTAAAGCCTTTATTTTTTCCCCATAAAAAAGATTCGGGGGCAAGACTGACCTATGGGGGACTTTGGGGGCCCCCAACTGGTTTTTTTTTTACTGAAAACCGGCCCTTTGAAGCTCCGCTGAGGGTTCCCAACCTTCATTTAAACCCTAAAAACATGGGGCAAAGTATGGGCCTTTATTTTTTCCTTTCCATCACATGGGTATAAAATTTTTGGTAGAAAGTATTTAAACCTTTTGGGTTTACCATCTCAGCTGGTTTCCCTTTTCAACAGGGGCATACAGCACCCAGGCTCTGCAAACTTCACGGGCCCTATCACTTTGGGGAACCTCATGGATTTTCAGGTTCAGTCTTTACCCCCAAAACCCCAAAGGGCATCTAAAACCCGGGGGTTAAAACCCCCATACTTTTTCCGACATCTCTTTTTACTGGGCCTCTAACTATAGCGTTTTGGCCCCCCTTTTTGCCCTTTTTGGGGGAAACCCGGCCCCGCAATTTCTCAAAGGGGGAAAATGGTCTATCTTACTGGGCCATCTCCAAATTTTTAAAGGACCATTCCCTCAGTCACCCCTTACATTTCCCTGCCCATAAATAGGGTCTGAGGATTTCCCTTTATCCTACCCTTCCTTCATGGGGGTTTTAAAAACCTACAAACCCTATCTTTGGATGTCTTGCAAACCCCCACTTTGTGCAGCACAAATTGGAGACACTTCCCCCATATCTCCTACCCCCGTACCACCGTTTAAAATTTTCAAAAATTTCCCTTAGGATAAATCCTGAATCTGGGCCCCTACTAAACTTTTCCTTTAAAAAACCAGAGGGCAACACCAGACCCAAAGTACATTGTTTTCCCCACTCCCTCCAACCCCCCCGGGGTCCCCATTTTGCCCTTTCTTTTGGGGGGGACAGGTTTACTGACCCGGGCATAGTCCCTGTCCACAATTTAAGGGGTAAAACCCCAAATTTACTATTTTCCCTTTCCTTATACGCTCTACACTCCCCAGTTTTGCACTTCAGGCGATACCTCCCTGGGCACCCCCCTCACTGGTTTTTGTTCATAAATTTTGTAATGGTTGGGGGGATATTTTTTTTTCCATGGGCCAGTAAAAAGGCACCATTTGTTGGGATTTCTTTAGCCTTTTTGGATTAAAGGGTTCTTTTATAAACCCCCCAGGTTTACACGTGCGGTTTGGGGAAAAAATCAGATTTTTTCCCCGCCTTTAAAATGCTACCAGGTTTTAAACACCATCCATTTTACGCTCTTGTCAAACGAGCACCTTTTAGGGCCCCAGATCAGGAACCCCTTTTGCAGGGGTTTTCCCTTTCCCCCTTTTTGGGAAAAAAACACCCGGGTTAAAATTAACTTCACAAGAAGCTGCACTGACAGCGCCAAAATCTTTAGGGTGGGGTATCCCTTAACCCTAAACACATTTTTCCCCGCGTAACTGGGGCTGTCTCCCCTCTGACCTCTAGAGGCACCCGTGGTAGTTCCTTTACACTTGGCCCAAACCCTGAGTTATATGAGAAACTTTCACCTTAAACCCCTTTGCCCCGGTTGCCCATTACCTAGTGGACTCATACCGACTGCTTTAACCTCAGCAAAATCTTAGGGGCCAAAACCCGAGGGGAATCCCCCTTTTTTTCCCATAGTGGCTGCAGATTCTTTAGAAACCTTTTTCAGAAAATATCAGGTTTTCAACCCCTGAATGCAGTTTTTAAAGGGTTTTTAAATGACCTGTCCACATGCAATATGTCAGTTAAAAGATTTTTGTACCCAGATTTTAAAAAAGTCCAACTGCCCTCAGGAAAGCTTTTGGCTTTGGGAACAAATTTTGGAAATCTGGTTTTTAAAACAGCAAAAGGGCCCCAATAAATCCTGCAAAATGTTTTCCAAATCCCCAAAATTTGGGTTTACTTTAGAAACAGCAACTTGTTTACCCCATTCCCGTGGGTTTTTAAAACCGGGGGTGATGTCCATGCCCCCCTTTAAAACCTTTGGGTGCGAGTCCCCGGGCAAACAAGGATGGGAACCCAACGCTGGGGGCTTTCCCCGGCTTGGGGCTGAAACTTCTCTGGCCCCTGGTTGGGGGACTCTCAAAATGACCCGCTGCCCGGGTTGGTTGGGACCTCCAAACACCGCCCCCTCTTTTTTGGGGCTGTAGGGGGGTACCTTCTGCTGACGAGGTTGGTTGCCTCTGGTAACCGGCATCATCTCTGGGTTTCTCCGTTTGTTCCATGGTTGAGGATTTAACCCCCGCAGGTAAAGGAAAATATTGCTTTTTTTTGGGGGAAAATGGACCTTGCCTCCCCACAAGGGAAAAGGCCCGCGGTTGCCCTCGGCCAAAAAAAGATTTGGCAAATTTTTGGGTTTTGTACCTTTTTTGCACAAAAAACAGTCCTTTGGTTTAAAAACCCCGACATGCCAGAAATCTTCTTTTTAGTTGGGGGAATCTTAGGTCCTGTAGGGGGGGGTGTCCCCAAAAAAATCCTTTGGGTTTTGCCAACCGCAAGGGCGCCTGGGAAAAAATGCTCATTTTTGGGTGGCAGTTTTTTTACGAATCGCAAACGCCCCCAAATTTTCCCCCAGGAAAAGCCAATTTGTTTAAACTCCTTAGTTAATCCCTTTTTCATAGGGCCCCCTGCACAGCCAATCGGCTGCTCAAGTTCCCGCTCAGCCTTCTGTTTTTGCTAATGGGCCCCCTTTTCACAGGGCCCGTCGGTCTCTTTGGTCGCCCCTCGGCCTTATGTTTGGGCTAATGTCTGCGCTAACTGGGCATTTGCCTGCTGAAAGCATTTCAAACCCAAATTTCCCCCTTTGGTTTAAAAGAAGGGAAAATTTCCAGCAGTAACACAGTTTTCTGAATTGGGGGGTGCCTGTTTTTCTCTGCGGGAAAAAAGACCCCCTTTTTCACACAAAGGAGTTTGTATCCCAAAATTTCCCCGGGATAAATGCGGGTGTGTCTTCTTCTGTTAAAAAAAACACCACTTTTCCCCCACTTTAGCTCACAGTCACTTGACAGAAAAAACTTTACAATAAGGCCTCTGGCCTTTAAAATTTTTGCTGTGCAAAAACTCTTGATGCAAAATTTAACCCCCGCACTGGGGTCTAAATTAAAGACCAGTCACTTCTTCAGTGAGGGGAGTCTTCCCCCACAGGAAAAGTCTTGGGATAAAAGGGGCACCCCTTTCTTCAGAAAAAAACCCTTTTGGGTTTAAAAACAGAGGGGGAAAAATTTAAACAGGGCCTAAAGCCCTTTTTCAGTATTCTTTTGACCACTTCATGAAAACACCCCCTTTTTTGCCCCAAATTTTGGGAACCCCCTGCGCCAAACTTCCCGCATTTCCCCCACCTTTTGTAAAAAAAAATTTAATTTCGTTTTGGGCGCCATCTTGGACCGTCCTGGGTTCTTTAAACTGGGGAAACGCCGCTTTTGGGAAAACGGATTTGCTGACACAGGGTTTCCTTCAAATTGGATTCCCCCCAGTTTTATTTTTTCCACCAGGAAAAAAATATTTCGGTATACAAAAAAAAGAAACCCTAGGGCCCTCTAGCCCCTTAAAATTTAAAATACGTAGAGACCCTCTCTAACCTGCGGTCCCGGACCCCACTGTTTCCAGCACCGACGCAAAAGGTTTCTCTCCCAGTCACTTTTTGGATTCCGTCCACCCGGGGGTAAGAGCCCTCTCCCCAGCTCCTCTGTGCTCCCCCTCAGGGGAGCAAAACCGCCCCCCCCCCCCCATTACCTGGGGGACAGGCTTTTAATAAGTCTTCCCGGGTTTTTTCCCAAAAACCCCCTCCTGGAAGTGGGGGGAGCAACCCCCCCCAACGCTATCGCCGTCCCGGGGGAAAAAAAAAAACCCCCTTTTTTTGCCGAAATTTAGCCATGCTAAAGGGACCTGTTTTCAGCAACCTATGGTTACTGATGCCAAAAAGTTGTTTCCCCCCCAAACCCGGTTTTTGGTGGAAAAGTTTCAGCTGGGTTTACTGCTGTATTTTTTCCTTTGGCAGGGAAAATTGGGGCTGCCTGTGTGCTTGCCACAATATGCAAAATTTTGTAATGGGACTCACCCCCCAAAGCAGTTTAGAGGGGAGTGGGTTTTGGGTTTTTTTATTGGTTTTTTTTTTTTAAATTTGGGAATTTTATGTGGCTTTTTTTGCTTTCTGGTGTGAACAGGTGACAAGTTGGTGTGCAGTTTTTCATCTAATTGTTCACCTAGCAGTGGGGGTATGTGAGCTTTTGCTCAAGCAATTAGCTGCACCTGTTAAATTTTTTCCCAGTTAGCATAAAGGCCAGAGTTGCCAGCTTCTGGAGTCAGTTTAGTCCAGCCATTGAGCTGTGAATATGCCCCAAAGAATTAGAGTTTTTTTTGAGTAAGTAATGTCCCATTTTTTGTATGTTTTATCCAGAGGATACACCCTCGGCGGCGCGCTGTGTGGCACAGGGGCTTTGGTCACCACTTTGTACATGTGTGCTGGGGGAATTTGTTCACCATATTTTCCTGAAAATTTCAGTAAACTATTTGTTGTTGAACTGGTGTTGGAGTCGTTTTGTTCATACGTGACGTTGGTGTATTACGGGAATCCTTCCACAGTGCGCGGCGTACAGAGTGCCAACATTTGGATCCCCCATCTCGCAAGAAGGACTAGAGAGGGCAATTTCTGTGCTAAAAGCAGGTAAAGCCCCAGGGCCAGATGGCTTTTTGGGGGAATTTTTCAAAATTTTAAAAACACAAATTTCCCAACCCTTAGTCAATCTCTATAACCAGTACTTACAGGGTGCACCATCCCAGAGGTATCTAATACTGCACATATTAAGGTGCTTCACAAGCCAGGTAGAGACCCAACAGTACCAAGTTCTTACAGGCCAATCTCCCTTATAAATGTAGATTTAAAACTACTAGTTAAAATTCTAGCGGATAGATTAGCTCACTGGTCCACAGCAAGTTGGATTTGTAAGGGGCAGTTCCGCCGTAACCATCATCAGAAAGGTTCTGCTGACCTTGCAGTTGGTTCAGGGGAACAAAAATAGATATCTTGGGGCAGCCTTACTCACAGTGGATACAGAGAAGGCCTTTGACTCTGTGGATTGGGGGTGGCGAAACCTAGTTTTGGATAAAATAAAGTTGACAGGCCCATTCAGAACCTTCCTATCAGTCCTCTATACCGAACCTCAAGCGAAAGTCTGTATCCCAGGATTTTTGTCTCAAAGCTTCCCCCTTCAGCGAGGGATGAAACAGGGAGGCCCGCTCTCACTGTTCCTTTTCAACCTATCTGTGGAGCCCTTTGCCCAATTCCTACTTTCTAATCCTATTTTTGAAGGAACTTCAGTAGGGGAGAGACAGCTAAAGCTCTCCATGTTTGCCGACGATGTCATATTTTACATGGCAAAACCCTGCAAGAGATATGGAAAATTTTGGTTCCCACCAACTTCGAACCATCTCGAGATGCTCAGGTTTTAAAATAAACAAATCAAAATCAGAATTATTATAAATAGCAAAAAATCCAAAGCTTTATTAGGGGGTGTGGGCAGAGCGACCTTAGGTGGTCGCATGCTGCTGTCACTAAGTGGCGTACAGCAGGTCACCTGCTAGAAACGTGCTATCGAGGGCCTGGTCTCGGTGAGGGAAGCCAGTTGTTGTCTGTCAACAACATTAGGTTGCTTTTTTTTTTTTTATGTTTTATTAACAAAAACAGTGAAGTATAACATATTTGCTTACACAATCTCTACAAGCCTCTCAATACAATCAATGAGATACATAAAATAAAATGTTGTACACAAAACTCCACTTGTACAATGTTGACAGATACAAAAAATAAGTATGCATACTGATCAATCATTAAGACCTTCAACTGCTTCCGTAATTTTCTATTTTCTCCCCATACCTCCCCCAACCAACCCAACATTCCCCCCGTCCCTGAACGAATCCCTTGCATTCTATTGCCTCTGTTTATCAATATCTAGGCGACCCAAACGTCCCTTTATCTTCTCTGTCAGATAATATTCTGAGTATTTGAAGGGTTCCATAGTTTCTTTTATCTCGGAGTCTGTAAATATTTTAGATATAAATGGTTTTCACTTTCCAAAAAGCACTTTTGCCGATTTATCCTTATCCCTCTCCGCGTCTAACTTTTCTAAATAGAACATTTGCTTAAGGCATTCTATCACCTCTTCCACCTCTGGTACTGAAGGTTTGATCCAGTGCCGTAGTAGGCATCTTTTAACTGCTAAGATTAGCACATGGACACCACTGTCAGATATTAGCTCCTCTTTGTGTTCCTCCCGTTTTCTTGTCTTTTCAATATAATGGAAAATGAAGCATTGTGGTGACATAGTAACTGATATGTTCTCTGATTAAATCCCTGGTGGCCCGCCACACGTTTTCTACCATTGGGCATGACCATATAGCATGATAAAGATCTGCTTTTTCCGTGTGACATTTTGGACATTTGGTCCAGTATTAAGACTTGTGTTTATAGGGAATATCAAAGGCATAAATCGCTTTGTGTGCCATCCTAAATAGAGTTTCCCTCCACTGAACGTTGACTGTAGGCTTTCTAACCATGTCAAAGACCCTCAATATCTTCCTCGAGAGATCGGTATCCTGTAAAGCAGTTTCCCAACTCTGGAACATAACTATTTCTATCCCCTCTGAGTCCTTACTATTCAAAACGAAGTACAGCTGTGAAAGAAGCCCTCTGCACCCCCTAATGTTGCACAACTCTTTGAACTCCCCCGTCTCTTCTAGTTCTCGCAGGTTGGAGACGCCTGATCTGCAGTAATTCTTGATTTGCATGAATTGGAACACCTGATGTGGTTCTAAAACTATTTTCTCTAAGTTGTTCCCATGACATCAGTGTTCCCTCTCCCTCTGACAATATATCCTTTAATTTATGGATACCTTTGCTTTTCCATTTTTGGAACAATTTGCGTTTCCTGCCTGCCGGAAATCCGAGCATTTCCCATAGGGGTAACATCTCTGGCGACATAAGCATTGGGTCTTTTTGTATAGTTTTCTAAACGTGTTCTCCACGTTTTTTTTTTTTTCTGGGTGTCCCTTAAGATAACGCTTTGTTTGACCTCCGGGGAATGGGATCTGTATGGTGTGTGTAATAATGCGGCTAAAGTGCATGGAAAGTGCCAATTGTCTTTTTCCCGAAACCCCCGGGTTGGAATAGTATTTTTCCTCAATCCAGTCCCTAATGTGTCTCCACATCGCTTCAATGTTGTACATTCTGACATTGGGAAGTTGTGCACCCCCCTGCCCCTTACTTGACATTAGTTTCCTAATTTCTATCCTTGGCTGCTTGCCCCACTATATAAATTTAGTGAATGCCCTTCTCAGGATGTTGATGTCTATGTATTTAATTAGCACTGGTATGCTCTGCATCGGGTAAAGCAATCGTGCAAAACTTACCATTTTGATAAGCTGGATCCGTCCCATCAGCGATAAAGGGAGGTCTTTCCATCTGTCTAGTTCCGCCGTTATTTTCGCTATCAATGGTTTATAGTTCAAAGTATATATCATCGACGATCTGTACCCTATTTTTATGTCCAAATACGGTAAATAAGGTTTCACTACCTCTACTCCTACGTCCTTTGGTTGGATATCCCCTTTATTCCCTAACTGTAATAGCTGACACTTTTCTCGATTTACCCTAAATCCCGAGAAAGATCCAAACTCCTCTATAGCCTCTAAGACCTTCGCTACTTGTCCTCTAGGATCACTTAAGAACAGCAGCATGGACTTCCGGTTCCGGCGCCACCATGGTGTGAGGAGAGAAAAGGAGCTCCGGGAAGGCAAGAAAAAAACCCATCAAAACTACTGGTCTCAGCTACCCGCATACCCAGGAATCGCCTCAGTGCCACTCCGGAATGTGGCGGAGAGACTCTCCCGACACCCGGCGACAGGCAGATGACACGGCGGAGTCCGTGAGAAACAACGGACGTAGCACCACTAGATCGCGTGGCGCAGTCGCCATAGCTGGGGAGACGGAAGAACCAGACGAGCAGAGACGTGAGTCACTTACCGGCTCGTCGCGGACCCCCACGGCCCTCGCCGCGCTAGCAGCTGAGAAAGAGCAGGCAGTGGAGGAGTGAAGCCCAGGAGACACCATCTGAGCGCCTACTGACACCCCAGACTACCGGAGCTGCAGAGGACCGGCAGGAGGCTGAGCTGAAGACCACGGGAGCACAGCTAAGTGACCTTTGCATTGCAGACAACACCTGCTACAAGCCTAAATTTTAAACAGACTGCTCCAGGCTATATAGAAAGACCACCAACAGGCAGAACTAGCTGAAGCACGGCTATACGCACTGGCCCCTTAACGGCCAGCATAGGGGGGGAGGAGAGAACGTGTAGGGCAAAGAAGGCGGCCATTTTATAATACACTGGCCAGTAGCACCACTACTCTAAATAAAGAGACGGCAGCGCAGATAACCCACGAGCACTTACACAAACTGAAGAGGCTTAAACTACAAGCAATTAATATCCCCCTGCACGCGGCCTGGCATTATTATCACTCTGATTACCAAAACATTTATATCATAACATATATGTAAGCACGGCATACTCTGCTTTATAGAAAAATATCTACATAAAATGGGGCGCAATAAGAGTGCAACAGCCAAAACGCAAAACAAGGGACCTAACTCCCAACCCGCTTCTCCAAAAGATGACCAAAACACTACAAGGGATGATATGGAAGACACTATCCCATTAGAAGAAGGGGAAATCTCTCTCACATCCACAAATAGTAGAGACCTGTCCCAAAGAGCTGCAGCCTCTTTTAAACCAACTCCCGCCAATATAAAGGCCATAGCAACAGAAGTTGCACATCAAATCTTGCCAGAAATTCAAGCTTCACTAGCTGACACAGTGCAACAAATGTTTTCACAAGTTCAAACTGATTTAAAAGCTCATGAGGACCACTTAAATGCACATGATGTCCAATTACAAGAGTTACAAGATGACGCACTAAAAACAAGAATTCAACTCCAAAAAGTCATCCACGAGAACCAATGTCTCAGCGAGAAAGTAGAAGATTTAGAAAACAGATCTAGACGAAATAATTTAAGAATATTAGGCGTTCCAGCGCTAGTCCCCCAGAAGGAATAGATGAAATTATGCGAAAAGGACCTTCCAGAAGCTCTTGGCATTACAGTTCCCTGCAAAGTTGAAAGAGCCCTCAGATTAGGTCCTGATCTCAGAGGAGGATCACAGACATCCTACGAGGAAACAATACCACCTGCTTTAAGAGGTAGACCCAGGCAAATTATTGTTAAATATTTGGACTTCACCGATAAAGTGAAAATTCTACAAGCCTTTAAGAGCCTTCGATCTGACTTCATATTTAAAGGCAAGAAACTGCTTATATTCGAAGATTTTTCGGCAGAAGTGGTCCGAAAGCGCAGAGCCTTCTCCACTGTATGCTCAGATCTATTCCACAAGCAAATTAGGTTCACTTTGATGTACCCGGCGATTCTTCGAATTTTCAAGAAAGACGGCACCTCCGCAACTTTCCAATCGCCTAGGGAAGCGGGAAAATACCTAGAGGAGATGCATGAGCCTTATTCAACCCCCCCCCCCCCTCCCCCAGGAGACAACGACAGCCTTTATCCCTTTCTAGAACCCGGCGACCTGAAGACGAGCCCTCTAGCTCTGTGAACAGACCTCCAAATTCACCTAGACAGATGAGCCCAAAGGAGCAAAGGGAAAGAGCAACACTCAGACCGGACACCTGAGGAGTAGGAACTTTCTAGAACTCTTTTTCCCAATTTAGCGCACAGTGGGGCTGTGCGTAATTTCTATTCGTGATAGACTCTTAGCCGATGTTAGGGGTTCGAGAAATGACATTCCCATACCTGTCCAATACTTGCCTCCTGAGATTGGCCTTAGAAGTTGGCCCACCATGCAGGAACATTTCCGGACCCCTCTTCATACTGACTTATGATACCTACAATGAAGCAATCAGTGGAGGCTTCAGTAGAGGGCAAACTTAGATAGAGCCATTTTATCTATGTAGTGCTCCAAGTGAAATATTTGGGGCTCTTTCCCTCTCTCTTCTCTCCCTTTCTTATTTTCCATGGATTGAATACGCGCTTTATGTGCCTCTTCTCTCAAACCTGGTACAGAACCATTAAGTGGAGGAGGAAGCACAGCTGAGATGAAAATACAATACGAATCAACTCTCGCCTTTCATCCGGGGCTCGCTGGTAGCAGGAGTTCCCCTGATGACAACCGAGAACCCCTCATGTATGGTGGGAAGAAGTGAAGTCACATCGCAAATATTTCAGAAGGAGAGATGCGTTAGACATCCTCTTTTGGAATGCTTCTGGCTCCTCTTCTTCACCCTTCAATGGCAAAGTGACGGATGCACAGGAGTCTTTTATAGGTTCAATTTCTGGTTTACAACTAAGTATACCTGGTTAAAGTTTGTTAGAGTTCTCTCCACCAGCAGACAGTTTATAATATACCTTACTCATCCTCATAATGAAAATAGCAACTTGGAACGTTAAGGGGCTACGTTCCCCGGAAAAACATATGATGGTGCTTCGACATTTGAAGCGACTCAAAATAGACATTGCCTTCCTACGGGAGACCCATCTCTTGGAAGAAGACTTCAAACGCATGGAGAGGGTATGGGTCGACAAGGTGTTTGGCTCTCCCGCAGTGAGTAACAGGGCAGGGGTGCTGACATTAGTTAGCCACGCAAATATAAGTATACCACTTTTCTCTTTCTATTATGTTTATGGTTTTATTATTATCCGTGAATGATGGATTTAGACTAACTAAGAATAAATAATTGTTAAGTTTACAAAGAAGTCTTCCACTTGTTTGAAACTTGTGTGCTGATTAGAGCCGAGGAGGCGGCTCATGTGGAGTCTTCATTAAGTGGTATACGTTACAGAGTTGGAATATTAAGGTGTGACTGTTTATATGCCTCCACATACAACTCGATTATAATTAAGACAAAACATGTCGTTTGAAGAGATGGCCACTATGACCGATATTAGAGCAGAGCTCTTTCCAGTTTACCAAAGGGCTGAAAAAAATTTGCCATTTTACAACAGGCAGAAAACCCGGGGACTAAAAAATGGGAAAAACCAAATAGTGATCCCTCTGATTTTTTAAAAAATTTTTGGGATGCCTGAAAAAAAAAGAACTGAACTTGGGGCCCTACATCCCTAAACCCCAATTACCGAATATATAAAAAGTTGCCCGCATTAAAAAGAGGATTACTGGGCCCCTTTACACCCCCACCCTTTACAACCAAAGAAAAAGGGAAATACCGCGACAAATGGTTCGCATAGGGAATAAAGTATTATGAACTTAATGTTTTTAGGGTTTCAATCCCATTCAGAAAAACCCTTAAAAAACTAAAATCTGAGATTATCAATGTGGAGGAAGTTTAAAAAAAAAAAACAGTAACAAGTGTTTTTTTTTAAACAAAAATACAAAAGTAATCAAAAAAAAAAATTTGGGAAAAATGAAAATTCAATTATTACGGGAATAAAATAAAAAAATTTTGAAGGGGATATAAAGGGGGACTATCTTAAAAATCTTTGTGTACTCGGGGTCAGGGGAAAGGTTTAAGTCCGGGTTTTGCGAAAAGGGGCCCACTAAGAAAAAAAAAAAAAAAAAAGAGGTTTTGTCTTCATTAATTTCCCGAAAATTTTCAACGAAAAACAAAACCGCTTTGCAGTTGAATCGAAATGAGCCGGGGAGGTTTTTTAGAAAAAAACGATTTCGAGCAAAGGAAACTTGGCGCAGGGTGGGAATAAATAAAAAAGAAAAAAAAAACCCCAAAAAATAAAAACGAAAGGCAGAGGAAAGAAGAAATAAAAACCAAAGGGATTTTTCCCTCAATTTTTCCTCGAAAGACCGGGACATCCCCTTCAAAGAATTTTTTAATAAATAAAACTTAAATTTTTTGCCCCTGAAACATGATAAGATTTTTTTGTTTTTCGAGATTGATTTTTATAAAATGTGCAGAAATGTAAGGAAAAAAATTTTTTTTCCCACAGTAAAAATCAGGGGCTCAGAGTCAAAACAGTTTCCCAAAAAAATTACGTAAAAAGAGCATGTTTGATCCTGAAATCCCCAATCACCTATGTTAAAAAACATTTCAGAATAGGGTATTGAGTGGGAAATTAAAGGAAAATGGGGCAAAATTTTGGGAAAAACAATCCCTAATAAACTCATTTGGAAGAAAAAGGCAAACATTGATCAATTTTAAAAAAAGATTCCCCCCTCGTTGTAAAAAAAGCTGATAAGGGGAGGGGCTACTGTTTTTAGTAGATCGTGACTATTATATACAAGAAATTACAAACAATGGGGTGATCCTCAAAAATTTTTTAAAAAATTGATTTGATCCATCCATTTAAACCAAAAAAAATATTTATGAAATATTAAATGATGCAACATTAAAAGGGGTCCCTTTCAAAATTAAAAGCAAAAAAAATTCTTTCTAAAAACATCCACGCTACCCATTTTTTTATCTGTTCCAAAAGTCCCTTTAAAACAAAACAAAGAACCCCCAGGCTCCATTGTGTCCCGGGGTTAAATTTTGTGTTTGAAAACCCCCGGCTAGATTTTCGATAGCTTTTTTAAGCCTGCAGTGAAAAAAAGAGAAAACAATGTTTGGGAAGGGTACAAAAAAATTTTTTGAAACCCACAATTAAAAGAGTGGTCATTAATCCTAATGATTGGGTTATGTACTTTAGGGGGTTTTTAAACATTTTTATTTCCACAATTCCCTATTTTAGGAAGGGGGAGAAGTTGGGCAGAAATAATTGAGTGGGGAATCCAGCCCCTTATAATTTTTTTTTAAAAAATTTTTTTTAAAGTTTTAAATTTGATGTCATACTCCCCAAAAAAAATTTTTCCCGGTTTGGGGGAAAGAAAATTTTTTTTGCAGTACAGGGGACCCCGGGTGGGGTTCCTGTTTGCGCCGGGGTTTTGCCAAAACTTTTGTGGCTTGGTGGAGAAATGTTTTTTTTCCCCCCCCTTTTTCCCCTAAAAATCAAACTAACAATCATACTTTTGGCGTCGATATGTCACGGGCGTTTTTCTAATATGGCGGGGTTCCGAAAAAAGAATTAAATGATTTTTTTGGGTAAAATTTAAAAATTTGCCACGATCCATTAAATTCACAAATACAAAAAAAAACAACACAAATATTGGGAAAATTTGAGGTGGGGTTAGTGTCAAAAAAAAAGGGGAAAAGACTGGAAACAATGTTTTTAAATTTCCAAAAAAATTGAATCGGGAAAAAACTTTTCTCCATCCAAACTTTCACAATCCGGGAGTGTTCAGGGGTATAATTAAAGGTGAACTCATCAGAGCAAAACGGATTGACTCTGATGAAGAAAAATGGAATGATAGTAAACAATGTATCATTAGGAAGCTTTTGGCAAGAGGGTCGACATTAATGAAGTAAATAATGTGTGAAGAAGTATCTAACAAAGGGAAGAGGAAGATCTATTTGACAGTAAGTCTAAACCCTTAAATCCAACTCAAAATAGGATATTGTTTTGTCGACTTATGATAAGCACTCGGTTAAGGGGGGAAAAACTATTATTAAATATTGGAACATCTTGAGAAGTGATCCAAAGTTTGGCACTCTATTTAAGGAGCCCCCCAGATTTGTATTTAAAAAAAGGAAGATCGTTGGGAAATTGTTGGTTTCTTTCCGATATTAAAACAATCTGTTCAAGACAAAAGAAACTGATTTACAAAAAGAAAGGGGACTTTTCCCTGTTTGGGATGCTTGAATTGTTCCTCTATTATTAGAGGTGCGAGTATCAAGCACCCTTTACATGGGACTGATGTCCTGGATTAAGGATTTTTCACATGCAACACAGAACAAGTAGTATCCCCTGATTAAATGTCCCTGTGGTTGGTATATATGGGCAAACTAAAAGATCTATCAAAATCCGCTTAAAATGAGCATAGATCGAATATACGCCTATTTAAAAGTAAGGAAAAAGAAAGTGAACCCAAGGGAAACCCATTTGGGGAATCTAACCCTTGCTGGCACTTTAGTGAAGCATGTCCCCGGTGTAATGAACTTCGCTGGTGTGTATTAGAGCATTTTGAAGGAGTCATTCAGAAGAGGTTAAAATCCGTTTGTTACAACGTGAGGGTTTCTGGGTCAGTAAATGCAAACGTTGATCCCCAAAGGTCTCAATGAGGGTTTATAATTTGAAAGTATTCTTGTAGCTTAGGTAACTGTTGTTTTTAATTATTGTTTTTAATACTGAAATTGTGGTATTTAAACAATAGGATATGCTCACTACGCATGCTTGACAAAGGGGGCGTGTCCCTCGAAACGTCGCTTTTAGTATGTGCAGCTCGCTCTAAGGTCTGGCGTCTCTGGGCTATCCAATTTGGAAAACAGATGATTTGGAAGCTGCACACGCAAATATAAGTATACCACTTTTCTCTTTCTATGATGTTTATGGTTTTATTATTATCAGTGAATGTTGGATTTTGACTAACGAAGAATAAAGAATTGTTAAGTTTACAAAGAAGTCTTCCACTTGTTTGAAACTAGATACTCCATCAGGAACATGATCAAGAGGGTAGGTGGCATTTGCTCAAGATGAAATTGCATGACGAGATCTTTTCTTTCTATAATATATATGGCCCAAATACAGGGAACCCCTTGTTTCTCCAAACAATCGAATCTCAAATAGCCCAAGACTTGACGGACTTTAGGGTGGTTAGTGGAGACTTCAATACAGTAATCTCCCCTTTGGAAGATAGACAAGGAGGATCGGCACTTAGACATAATAACCGTGACAGACACTCACACTTAGCGGCATTTGTAGACCAACTGGGTCTATGCGACCCCTAGAGAAAGATGAACCCAGATGGGAGAGAATTTACGCATTTCTCACATCCACATTCCAACTGGTCTAGAATAGATTATGTTTTTACCTCTCAGACATTGCTGCAAAGAGTGGGAGATATAACAATTGGTGACATGGTTATATCAGACCATTCTCCAGTTATCTTAACCTTGCTCGACCGTGTCCCACGAGGCACAGATTACATATGGAGATTCCCATCATTCCTCATGAAGGATGAAGAATTCCAACTCACCTTACAAAACTGGTGGACGGAATTCCAATCGGACAACGTGGAACATGTACTTTCCCCCCAGCTATTCTGGGATACTGCGAAAGCAGTACTGAGAGGGAAATTGATAGCTTATCTCTTTAGATTTAAGAAACAGATGAACAATCAGCTAAATACCCTTAGTAATAAACTCCGAGAGGCCTATACAGCTTTTACCTTAGATCCCTCAAGAAGTAACAAAGAGAATTGGACGTCAACCAAGAAATCGTACGAGGCCTGGAATGAAAAAAGGGAACATTTAAAAAGATCCCAAGTAGAAGCCAGACTTTTTAGATATGGCAACAAACCAGGGAAATTGCTGGCTAAATTTGCAAAGGGAAGACACCAGACGTCTAACATAAATGCGCTACGAGATCATACAGGGGCACTTAAAAATAAAGGGGCAGAAATGGCTGAAATCTTCCAGACCTTTTACCACCATTTATACACAGACGAACGATTAGATGATATTTCATCAGCGAATTGGCTGAAAAAGGTTAAACTTCCGCGGCTGACGACAGACGAAATAGCTAGCTTGGGACAACCCATAACTACTCAAGAATTAGAGGCAGCTATATCTAAGTTAAAAAACGGCAAATCCCCGGGCCCAGATGGGTATACTGGTGAATTTTACAAGACATTGAAAACACAAATAACGCCCACGTTATTGAGTCTTTACAATTGCTACCTAAACGGCCAACATATTTCCTCATCTACGAACACAGCACATATTAAAGTTATAGCTGGTTGGAGGAGGAGACGCCGACTGTTTAAAGTGTCTTTCATCAAGTAAAACTGTATTTACAGATGGATAAAATCGAGGCAGAATTATCCAAAATATCACAAACTGAAATTTTTTTCGTCAAATGGGGGCCATTTATAGAGCATTTTCTATCTGCCACAGAAATGAAGGCATTGGTTACTCCGTTTAAATACACAAAATGGTATCTGGAAAAGGAACTGACTGGAACGCTAAGTGTATATCGAATATAAAACCACAGGTATATAACACTGACGCGAAGAATGGGTTAGTTAAAGGGGTGTTATTGCTTGAGCTGCTCGTGCTGTTCTGCTAATTTTCTCAGATTGTATAACGCCGTTCCAGCATGGGTTTATGAAGAATCGGTCCTGTCAGACTAATCTCATCAGCTTCTATGAGGAAGTCAGTGCTAGACTGGATCGGGGTGAGGCACTGGATGTCATATATCTAGATTTTTCTAAAGCATTTGATACGGTGCCACATAAAAGATTGGTAAATAAAATGAGAATGCTTGGACTGGGGGGAAAATGTTTTGCAAGTGGGTAAGAAAACTGGCTCACTGATAGAAAAAAAAAGGGTAGTAATTAACCGGTACATACTCAGAAGGGGATCGCTGTTACTAGGGGGGTCCCACAAGGGTCAGTGTTGGGCTATCCTCTTTAACATTTTCTTTTAATGATCTTACACGGGAATACACAGTTGAATATCGATCTTTCCCAGACGATACAAAGCTCTGTAAAGGAATCCACACAATAGAGGATAATATGTTATTACAAAGGGATTGGTAATTTTGGAGGCCTGGGCAGGGAAATGGCAGATGAGGTTTAACACTGATAAATGCAAGGTTATGCACATGGGGAAGAGAAATCCATTACATGACTACATGTTAAATGGAAAACACTGGGTAAAAGTGACATGGAGAAGGACTTGGGAATCCTGGTGGACAGAAAACTTAATTGTAGCAGCCAGTGTCAGGCAGCAGCAGCCAAAGAAAATGGGATCAGGGGTGCATTAAAAGGGGCATAGATGCACATGTGAGAACATTATTCTCCATTATACAAGTCAACTGGTTGGGACCCACATGGAATATTGTGTACAGTTTTGGGCACCAGTGCACAGGAAAGACATTGTAGAGCTTGAACAGGTAAAAAAGGTGGGCAACAAAAAAAATAAAAGGACTGGGTGGACTACAATACCCAGAAAGATTGGCAAGATTAGGGTTATTTAGTTTAGAGAAAAGAAGGCTTCGGGGGGACATAATAATATGTTTAAATACATCAAAGGTCAATATAGAGATCTCTCCAATTTTTTTTATACCCCAGGGCTGTATATAGAACAAGGGGCATCTCTCGTCTTGAGGAACGAAAGTTTCTACATAAACATAGAAAGGGGTTCTTTACTGTTTAAAAGCAAGTTGAGACTATGGAATTCTCTGCCAGAGGGACTTGTCATGGTGAATTCAATAACCGAGTTCAAAAAGGGTTTGGATGCATTTCTGGAGCGGTAATAATATAACAAGTTACAGTGACTAGGATTTAGGAGAGGGTCATTGATCCAGGAATTTTTTGGGGGATTGCCAGGGTTGGGAGTCGGAAGGAATTTTTCCCTAAAATGAGGACAATTGGCTTCTACCTCATTGGGGGTTTTTGCCTTCCTCTGGATCAACACCCTTTGGGACAAACAGGGGTGAACTAGATGGACGACTTGTCTTTTTTTAGCCTTACAAACTATGAAACTATGAGTTTGAAATACAGGGGCATGTCTCTCCTGTCAGCAGGCGTGTCTCTCCTCCCAGGAGGCGTGTCTCCCCTCACTGAAGAACTGTGACATCATCATTTTGTTTAAAGAGGGGATGCAGAAGGTTGTCTGGAATAACAGCTCTGTAGCCTCTGCATGCTTATGTCGCGCTTTAGGTCCAAACTCCCGCAAGCAAGTCTATTCTTAGTTTTTCACACAAAGAAAACCCGCAGCTGTTAAATTCTCTGTTCTTTCAGTGACATGTGGGAAAACAAATCATTTTTAGGGAAAGGCCCCTGTCTCTTGAAAATTTACTTGGGGTGGTGGGGCAGGGGTAGAGCATGATA
>JAODAL010032831.1:0-46388 GCA_025379985.1 Phyllomedusa bahiana
ATTTTACACTTTTTTACCTATTGTTCTTCAGTTTAACATGATAGATTAGGTTGGAAAAAAGACACAAGGCCATTGACTCCAACCCCAAAAATGACAGCGTTGATCCAGAGGAAGGCAAAAATCCCAGTGAGGCGGATGACAACTGTCCCATAAAAGAGGAAAAATTCCTTCCCGACTCCAAATACCGCCATCAAAATGAATCCCTGGATCATGTCCTATCTCTAGAATTTATTAACCTGTTATATTATATTTTTCAAGAAAGCTTCAATGCCCCAAACAGGGTAGGAATGGCAGGTGCATCGGCAATCTTAATTATTCTGCCCAATGTGCTCATGATTTCTGGAATTATACCCATCTTTCTTCTTATTAGTATTCAATGGTGATAAACAGAAATCTGTCCATAAATGGTTTCAGTTTCATCATTTGTTCTTCATGTAGAATAACCGATTTTATGGAGTCCAGAATCTGCTGAAGACCCCAGATCCTGCTGTACACTGGGGACAGCATGCAATTGGCCAGTATCCTATAGCTTTTACTGAAATGCTTACTATGTATGTGTGTCTTGTAAAAAGGCCATTGATCTAAAGATCATTGATTTCTCTAGTAACCATGAATCATTTATTACATTGTTCACAGGTGAAACATCATTTTTGGAGGAATGTTGATTGGTGTGTAGTGTATTGTGAATGGGATTGTATCAGCACTATTGTAGATCCAAGGTGCTCCAGGGTGATGATAAGGCAAGATGCCGTGAACAGAATCAGATGAATAGTATTCTCGCTATCTTATTTTAGTTTGCACTATTGGACTGTGTGCTAGAAACTAATTCAGAGACTCCAGATATTCCCCTTGTTTGAACTAGGCACAAAATCTAGCAATAGTTTTTTTTTTTTAAGTAGTAATGGGCTTTGCAGCAATGGCTGAACAGGTCTCTTCTCTCAGAACCCCCTTGGCCAACCTTCAAATTAGTGAAAATCTACAAATTTGTGAATTGTTGTCTTGCACTAGAGAAGCAATGGCAACTATTCCTTTTTTTTACTGGTGAAGCAAAAAAAAAAAAAAACTCTCTGAAATTCAACTCTCAAGGAGAGTTTTTCAGCTGGAGCAAAGATTTATATTACATATTGACACATCTGAGAGCAGGAAAGAACTGAGACAGAAAGTGGACATACTCCCCCCCCCCCCACCCAAACTTCAAGACTTATGAGATAATATGACACATTATATAGTGGTTTCCATTACAAATAGAAACAAAGATGTAGGTGTGATCTCAATCTTCTACACATATATAATTGCAGTACAAGTCAGACTGTGGCTCAGATACATCAGAATAGGAGGCTGCAGCATTGTTTGCTATAGAAGTGTGCCAGATTGGGTGCTTTCCTAGGATTGGATTAAATAGACTATTAGACCCTGGGCTGTTCCCCAAACCGGTGCAATATCAAAGGACCAATGTATTTAGAAAATGTTTTCAATTACCTGTCCCTACTTGTTGAAACTAATCTATGTTGTGAAAAAAACCTTTATGTTCTGCCATGACGTTGAGTCATGAACTTTCAGAAGATAAATTTAGGGTTAGTTGTGCACAATATGTATGGGACGGTGGAAGCCCCAGGCATCTGCCCATTCTATATATGTCATAGTCTAGCCCAACGTGGTCTATTTTGAGAGTGTATGAGTTAAAATGCTAGTGATATCTAGCAAGGAATTGTCATAAACCATCAATGTGATTAGTATGTAAAGTTCACCTTAACATCTGTTAAAAATCTAAAAATATTGGCCCTGTGAATACAGTTTGCTAATAAGGACTGACCTCATTTAATGGCTAAACGAAGAAAATCTGAACATAGTGGAGCCCAACGTAATAGCGGCTTTACGACTAGAATCCCTGTTTGTCATTCATTCATCCTAAGAGTTCAGCAGCTTGTTCTAAAATAACTAATTTGCGGCTAATAAAGTGAATTAATAAGACCTTACACAGCTGTAACTGATGCCGTTTCCTGAAACACGCTCGTCAGAAATTACTGGTTCAATAATGGCTTCCAGATACCTCGTCCAAGCCACAAAATTAAGTACAAGAGGAAATGAGCAATTTGTGTTGGCTGTGATATATAGTAATATTTGGAAGACATTGATGCATCTTTGTAGCACAGCATAAATGTGGGAAAAGGGATTTCATAAGCTCTACAGATAATAAAAGACGAGTTTGTAAGAGGGTGAACTGGATAATCTACGTTGCCAGGACTGTGGTCTTTGTAAATGGTTGCTTGTCGCACATATTAGACAATATGCATCTGAGAAACTGCTCAGTGACATTTTTACTTATTTAGTGCTGAACAGAGAACATGAGGTGAAGACCAATGTGTTGTGCCGTCATGCTGTAGATGTTTGGCACCAACAAGAGAATATGTTGATGATCCATGAGTGGTGTCAGATGGAGCGGTTTGGAGAAAAGCACACTTGGCGCCTCTACACCTGTTAAACTTATCTTTCTGCAAGAGGCAGAAATTCTAAAGACTGTGGAAGCGGTTGTGGACTACAGACCAGGCATGGCTTGCCCACTGTAATTTTGTGGTGGAGAGATGGCAGAGAAACATGATAGAGGCCTGTGTAAATTGTCACGGTTCATGCCACGGTCCCTGCTATGGACCGCCAGAGTGTCCGTGCCTGCCTTGTCTCCACTATGGCTCCCTGTGCTGGGGTCTCAGCGGCCTGTTTCCCTGTTTGCTGCGAGTGTGTACCTGTACTCACTAACACTCGCTCCTGCTTCCTGGGGTCCTATTCGCCCACTGCGCCTCCTAGGGCGCGAGCGCGGCAGTTTCCTGCCATTTATAGATTCTGTGTCCTGTTTGCCTTCCTCGTGACCTGTGAACCCTGGGTATAAGAGGAACTTCCTGTCCTTGCTTCTGGATTAGTTCATGGTTGCATGTTTGTGCATTCTGTTCAGTCCACCAGAGCTCCTAACCTGCTCCTGGGTGCTGCTAGTCAGTGCTTAACCCCTGTGATGCCTTTAGTCAGTCTGTGCAGTCCATCAGAGCTCCTGACCACCTGTCTGCTTTTAATCCGCTGTCCTTGTTCCTGTCCAGTACCTGCTGTATTTCTGTGGTTGGACGTGTCCTGTTTCCTGCTGTACCTGGAGCCTTTAAGCTAGTAGGTGGGAATAGCTTCATCTACTAGCTTAAAGGGTCCATTGTGGGTCTATAGCACCAGCCGTGAATATGTATCCCCTGAGGAACCCCTGAACATTGAGGGGGGGAAACGCGTCGGGATCTTTGTGATCTTTTTGTGCGATTGGTCATTTGAACTCATTATGAAGAGATAAGTATGAGATTTGGAATGGGTTTGGTTCTGGTATTCATTGTAATATTATTTTGTATGAAGCTGCATTTATTATAGTGGTTATATGCTCCTCATGGATTTGTGAATGTACTATTGTTTCGTTGGCTGTATCTCTGATGCATATATATTGGATTTATCTAGAGACAAGGGTGGAATAGGTTTAGTGTAACGGGGACGTCCCTTTCAGGGCGAAAACTCCGTTTTCTGTACTGAGATATTGACTAGGGTCAGTATAGGGTATATTTGTACATTGGTAGACTGTATCCCGGTCCCGGGAGTGGCACTGTATCTGTGGACATTAGTAAGTCAAGTGTTATCTTGATTGTAAACTGGTTATCTATGAGGAGCATAGTAGATCTTTTGAGTATAAGGGAATTATGTGATGTGTTTGCCTATTTTAGGTATATTTACCTTTTTTAATTGTGTTTAATAAAAGTTAGATTTTAGAGTAGGGCCCTTAGTTTTTTTCTGTGAGCATCTTGGTAGATAACCACCATTCGTGCTCTGTGTTCTCTTCTAAACACCTTTCAGCATCTCTTTTTCTCATCAATGTAGCATGGTAAGGTAATACAACATTTTGACCTGCAGTTTTAAATCACAGCTAACACATTGTGATATGATGGTGTGTCATTACATGTGTATATAGCTGTGGAACAGGCTTTATGGACATAAATAGTTGCATCTGTCCCTATCCTGTGCCAATCCATTTTCATAGCAATTGCTTTATTTCTGTTCAGTGCATGAGTTTGTAGGCTGAATACATTAACAGAATGTATATGGTTTACTATTGTAAATGGAACGATGAGCTCAATTTGTACACTGTAAGTCCTCATGGACAGGGTCCTCTCTCCATCTGTACTAGTTTATAGGAAAAGATGAAAACGTAGAGCCAGCTCACCAAATTTAATCAGCCCATTCGAAAGTCCTTTGCGCTTATCCCGTCTGGAGAGACCCGTGGCACAGTAAAGCAAAACTAGGAGGCGATACAGCAACCGGACAAGGAATGTAGAAAAATAAAAGTAAAACTGCTTTATTGTAACACATAAAAAGCCAGCATCCCTACAGGAAAAAAAACAGTCACTGCTGACACGTTTCGGGCCATACCACGCCCCTTACTCATAGCAGTTTTGCTTTTATTTTTCTACATTCCTTGTCTGGTTGCTGTATCGCCTCCTAGCTTTGCTGACACGTTTCGGGCCATACCACGCCCTTACTCATAGCAGTTTTGCTTTTATTTTTCTACATTCCTTGTCTGGTTGCTGTATCGCCTCCTAGTTTTGCTTCACTAGTTTTTTGCTGATTGAGTTAGTTATTGTGCTTTATTTCTCTTATGTCTTGAAACTTTTTTTGGGGGATGTAAAGTGTCCGGGAATTGATAAAACTTCAAAATAAATAATACTAATAAAATAGTAATAAGCTAGGGCATGCCAGCGAGAAAGATTTGGGAAGTTGTAGCAAGCCTTTGGGTTCTTTACATGTGAACTCTAACTTAGCTAACTTTGCACTGAGTGGTCCAATAAGCACCAGCTGGTAAAACGAGAATCCTAGTGGTGACACTAGGCGGTGGCAAAATAACAACTCACATAGTCTTTAGTCATAAGAAGGTACTACTGCTTGATGGTTTCTTAACCTATGTAGTCAGTGCAACAAGCTGAGTGCTTCTCCTGGAGAGGCAGAGTTGTTTTGTTTGTAGGCTGGCAATTTTAAGTGCGGTCAATTCTTACTCACTTTTTTTTTATAACAAGGCATAATGGAAAAATAGCTAAAAGCTCTAGCACCTTCTATTGGATGTAGCCATCCTCAATTCGCTTGTGGCTCACCGAGTTTTGGAAGGCAAAAAGGATTCATGCCAAGCCAGTATCACTTATCTGCATACAGTTGACTTTGCTCCTCATCAGTGCAGTAGAGCTCAATTCTTTTAGTCTCTTGGCTGCCAGCTCCATCTTGACACTAGAATAGGCTTTGAGTTACATGCTCTTCTCACTGCAGAGAGGTCACCTGTTCAATAGTCTTGCTCCTGGTGAGCATCTGCATACAGCTTCATCCACAACCAAATCAGTTGGTCCTCAACAGTCAGTAGGGTACAGTTGAAACACAGTACACCATCTTTATTGCTGCTGAAGCAGCCACTTGACACACTCCCAATGTTTTGAGGGAAACCCACCTGTTTTATGTGAGACCCACCACAATGTTACCAAAGGCACAAAAAGAACCAATCTTTTACATTTTCAAAAAATTTAAAATAAAAACAATGGAAAAACCCTTACACATAGTTAAATCAACAATACTTTTGGCGAAAAAGGGGAATGTCCCATACTTTGCACGTAACCCTGTTCACGGGTGCAATTGAAAAATTTAAATATGATTTTTTTTTAAAATTTTTTTTAAATTTTTCCGTTCCCCCCCCCCCTGGGGACAGAGTGGCAAAGAGAGTTGCCTTTTTTCTGCCACTAGGTGGATTCGCCCTGGAAAGGGATGTGCCCCAAGAGCCGGGGCCTTGGGGGGGGGAGCCAGGGGTTTAAATTCTGCCCAGAAACACTAGGTTCCGGGACAGTTTAAAGTGGGAAAGGGCTGAAATTTCACCCAAATTATTTTTTGGGTTTCCCCGGGAACAGCTGAAAGAGGGTGGGTGGCTTTTCCCGAAACCCAGGTCTCCGGGGTTTCCCATGTCGGTTTTGGGCCAGTCCAGGAGGGCTAAAAAACCGTCTTAAAAAATTTTTTTTGGGGGCTTTTCCGCTCCCGGAAAGGGAACCAAATTTGGAGCTAGAGGGGAGCCTGGCCCCCGAAGGGGCTTGAGAAGGCCCCCAAATAAAATGAGAATACTTTTTTAAAGGGGTGCTGTGGGGCCCGGCACAGACCCAGAAGAGAAAAGGAAAAAAAGAAATTAAATGGCAAAAAGGGCCCTAAAAATTTTAAATTGGGTGTTTATGTTTGGTTTTGAAATTTTTTCAGTGCTAATAAAACGGGCGAAGGGCCCGGAAAAACTAAAGGGCCTGGTCAGAGGGGCCCAAACCTTTTAAAACCAAAAAACCGGAAAACCCCATGAGCAAAAAAACCCCCCAGACCCGGTCCAAGATGGGGGCCAAATTAAGGTGAGGCTCTCATATGGGGGAAAGAGCGGGCAAATTTTGGCAAGGGACTGGACAAGAAATTGGCACAACTGATCCCGGGGGACTGCTGAAAGAAAAATTTAAAGGGCCAGCACCCTGTGTTCACGGTGAAGCAAAAGACTGTTGTGCTCCCCGCATATAACTAAAGGGAGAACTTTTTAAAATACCTTAGGGGGAAATTTGCCCTTCGAAGGAGGAAAAGGCAAAAACGTCCTCGAAATTTCCCCAGCACATAAGGCCTGTGAAAACGGCCATCCTTTCGCAAAAAAGCGGGTATCCAAGAAAGGACCGCTAAACCCTTTCCCCCCAGAGGGTCGGAAACAAAAGCTGGGGCTACAAGGCCAGGGCGGCGTTCCGAGAAGAAAGCCAAGTCTTTTTCCCCTCCCCAAACGGGTTTTACCCCCGGGAACCCCGACTGACGACAGGGGTTTCCTTGAATAGGGCCCGTTACCAAGGGCCAACAACCCTTTCAAGATGGAGAGCACTGCTGGGTTCCAGCCAAAGGGGTGCCCAAACCCCCGGGAACCCTGGATTTGCGGTTAGGGGGGGGTCCCCACTGTTGGGGGAAACTGGACTTTTCCCCAAAAGGGTTTTTCCGGGGTGCACCCTAAACAAACCCCTTTGTGAAGACCCACCAGAACCGGGAAAAGGCCGTTGAATTTTTGTTTTGACAATTGTTGCGGGACCCCCACCATATTCCTTGGGGAATGTGGGGGAACCCCCAAAGTAGATTTTGTGCTGGGAAAGTGACTTTCCCTACTTCTGGCACTGTGGGAACGGCAAAGGGGGCCCAGGCAAAGCAGGTGGTTGTACCTGTGAGGGCGCCCCCGAAATGGGTGCTGGTCCCAAAAACGGGCTTAAAGAGCCAAAATATCACCCAGGAAGGCCCTAAAAAGGGTTGGACTTGGGGGGTAAATGGGTGCCCAGAACTTTCCCAAATGAAAAAAATTCCCAAAAGAAAAAGTGAAACGGTGCACCCGGATTTGGGAAAATCTTCGGGGATTTTAAATTTTTTTAAGGGAAGCGTCTGAAAGGGGGTCTTTTAAAAAAGCACAAAAGAGATAAATGTACCCTAATAACACCCTAAAAATCTTTTAAATCTGAGAAGGGGGGGGTACTGGTTTTCCAGGGGGCAGCTGCAGTAAGGGGGGGGGGGGCCAAGGGGAAGTGGGGCGGCTAAAGCGGGGGTTTTGGGCTCAGGTGCCCCTGGTGAATTCGTCCTAAAGCAGCGCCCACCCCCAGCTGTAGACCCAGACAAGCTCAGGTTTCCCCCCTAGAGGTCCTGGCAAATAGTGCTAGGAGTATAGCAAAAGAATTTGTGCCCTGGGTGCTACAAAATAGAGACGGGGGTTAACACTAATACCAGGGGGAAAGTTAAATGTGGTTGCCCCTGGCAACAAAGGCCTCTACATCCCCATTGGGGGAAAACCCGGGTAAATTTTAGTGCGCTACAGCGTGTGCGGAGTGTCTGGAGCCCCTTTTTGGGTGAGTGTTTCTCCCAGTGCCCCCCAGCGCACTGTGTGTACCTGATTGTACCGCAAGTCGCAGGTAATCCGACCCAGGGTTTGAGGGCCCCAAAAAATTTCGGGTGTGACTCTGGTGGCCCAGAGAGGGGGTTTTCCCTGTTTAAAGTGCAGCCGGGGGGGAAACCCTGGAGGATCCTGGAAGGGATTTGTCTCCAAACAATTTTTTGAAAACAAAATTTTAAATTAGGGTGTGTCCAGACTCTGATTTAAATCCCTTTTAATGCAGCCTCGGGGGGGGGGGTTTTTAAAAAGGTGTAAGGAAAACATTTTCCCCTGAGATTTTGTAAGTCCTTTCCAAATTTTTTTTAACTAGGGGGCAGGGGCTTTGCTAGGCCCCCAAAAACCCCGGGGGCCCCAGGCCCTTGTTAATTTGCTCAGTGGGGGGGGTTTCCACAGGGCCCTTTTTTTTCCCCCGCCCCATTGTGAACCTGCAACATAGTTTTTTACAAGACAAAAAAACAGTGGCCAGTGCGCCCCTCTGAAGCTCTCACCTTTTTTTTTATTACCCCCCAGAACAGGTAACCCCAAAGCAATCAGTGACAGCTTTTTTAAATTACCTTTTAAAGGGCGCCTTACGCCCGGGGGTATTTAAGCGCAAGTACGGACCGACATTACGGGGGTGAAACATGAAACCCTCGAAAGGGGGGGGATAACTGTGCTTTTAAATTTGCCCAAAAATGCCCCAAAAAAACGGTTTTTTAAAAAAAAGGCGAGTCTTGATTGGCCTGGTGTTTTCCCCTGGAAAACAGAACCTGTAAAATTTCTACTGCCACAGGGGGGGAAAAATGAAAGGGGATGGGAGTTGGCCCTTTGCCTGCTAAATTAAACGCTTTGGGGAACACGTACTTTTCCAACGCATATTATAGCAGTGCGCCCCCAGGGAGGGGCCCCTAAACGCTTTTTAACATAAAGAAACTATGAACGCTGAGGAGACAACATAAATTATAACTCTCTAAGAACTATAATTACCGAAAAATTTAGCGCCCATTTTTTAAAATTTAAAAGTCCCAAAAAAAAGGGAAATGCGCCCCACAAACCCATGTGAAAAAAACCCTAATAAAAACCTTCAACCCCCATAGGCAACCCTGACAAATTTATTAGGTTTTAAAAAACATTTAAACAAATTCAAAACAGTTGTATTTACAAGCTAAGGGGCCCGTCCCTGACAGCACGGGGTTTTTGCCGGTTTGCGGTTTTTTTTTTTGGGCCGCCGAAAAACCTGCCGGAAAAAGGGCACAATTGTGACTATGGAAAAAACCCCTGGGGCCCGTCCCCACGCATGGGTTTTCCGTTCCGGGGAGTTTTGGGCGCCATGTCCGCGGAAAAAAACAGAACATGCACCCCTATTCTTGGCCGGTTTCCAACGGAAAATGTGCTGTTCAAAAGGGGGGGGAGGGCCTTTTTTTTCCCCCCTCATTTCCCGGGGGAAAAGCCGTCCCCCCCGGGCCGGAAGGGGGACGGGTGCAAAAAAGGAAAAAAAAACCGGGCCCCCCAAACCGACCGGGGATTTGTCCACTGTTTTGGGGTTCCCCGCCTTAAGGGACACAACAGGCAGGTTTTTTTGTTATTATGACAAGAAAAGAGGCGATATTGTGGGTATGTGTGTCTATAAGTCATACAAATTTACATGTAAACACAACATATACAAACAAAGTAAACACATAAAATACACATGCATACACATATGTAACACACATGTAAAAAAAAGACAGTAAGCAAAAACAAGTTAAAAAAAAACACATGAAAGCACACATTAAAACACCATAAAAAAACGTATAAAACATGCAGGTATACAAAACCGAAAACAAACCCTAAAATAAATTAAAACACACAAACACACGTTAAAACACAAAAGTTTAACAGAGACACATATCCCCATGACAAAATGTATACACATTAAAACAGAGAAATTGTACACACACATGTACTGTATTTCAGAAAAACATAAACATTTAGTTAAAAGTTTACATTCAGGGTTTTTTCATCTATAATACTATCTAGCCCCTGGGCCTACAGTGAGGCCTAATCACTCACTTTTAGACCTCCCCTGGGTATGGGGGAAAAATGCGGAGCTTCTCTGAAAAACCATAAGAAATCAGGGGCAGCAGGAGATGGGCCCGGAGCACAGCAAGGGGGGCCCGTCTCTCACTGTCCGGCTGTTGGGGGGCTGAATTAACTGACCCTGGGCCCGGGGCCCTATGCTCAGCGCGGCTGCAGCACATTGGGGGCCTGACAAAACCCGGAGTGTGTGAAAAGGCGGCCCCTCCCCCCCCTCCTAAACGTTTCCGCACCCGACAACTCCCTCCCTGCCGCACTGTGAGAAACGGCCCCCCAGCCTGTGTGTGTCCTCTGGACCCACTTAAAAGTTAAATAAATCGTTTTTCTCCAGGAACACAAATACCTGGGAAACCCCCCGATCTGAGTGGGGATTCGGGGCACAGGCAGGAATGGGCCGGGGGTTTTTGCCCCAAATCTTTCCTGGGCCAGCGAGCCCCGGGGGGGCCCCGGGGGGGTTGGGGGGGGTGTAAATTGGGGGCCCCAAAAAGGGTTTTCTGCGCCAAGGGGGCACAAAGAAATGCAGTGATGGGAAAAGGGGTGACTGCTAGAAAAACCCCCAGAGCTGGGGGTTTTGGGTTGAACCCCATGAAGGAGGGGGAGCGGGTTTTTAAAACCCCAGAGGGGGACAGAAGGCCTGTTCGGGGGCACGATAAATTCCCCCCCGAGGTTATGGGGGGAAAATAACAGTATCACAGGGGGTTAAAAAAAAAATGGGTTCCCGTGATTTGTGGCGACCTACAGGCTGGGCGCCATTTCCACCAATACCCATTAGACTTTTGTTTAAACGTTCACTGATTGCCCAAAAGTGAACACAGCCAATTATGGTAAAGTGGGAATCAAGGGGGGATGGGCCCGGGTGCTATACTGCATCCCATTTTTTTTTTTGGTTGTTTGGGAAAGGGGGGGCCCTCCAGCTATTGTGTGAATTTGAGGGTTTTGGAAAAGGGAGGTAACCCAGGGAAAGGGGAAATTTTCCATTTTAAAATGATTAAGGGGATGTGAAAAAAACATCCCACCCCCCTTGATGCAGAGCTTCTGCTGGAAAAAGGGGCCAGTGAGAAGTTTTCACAGGGGAAGGGGTCCCTGACACTGGTGAGGTGCCAGGTAAAAAGTCATCATGGCAGACAAAGTGTCCCATAAGGTTTCCAAAGGTGGGCTCTGAAATTATTAAATGGGCCCGCCCGATTGGGGGGAGGGCTTTTTTTTCAGAAAATTTCAGATTTTGTGCCCCTGTAACAAAATTGCCCCTCAAATGGTCACCACAAGTCCAATACCTGTGGCAATCGTAAAAACCCAGGGGAGTGCCACGACCCCTGTACCATTTCAAGGGTTTTGCTGGGAAGGGGGGGAAACAACGGGGGAAGGGGCTTGCAGCCGCCCCGTGAGTTTAAGTGTAATGGAGGGACCAGCGAGTCCCCCAACATTAAAAAAAAAACCCCTATAAAGGGGGGGGTGAATTAAAACGGAAGGGGGCCCCTAATGTAGGGATTTTCCCCCCGCAATAACCCGTTAACCCTTTTACCAGCAGGTTTTTGGGGGGCACAGGTTTTACTGTGTGGCCCAAATTTTGGGGGGGTAGTCCCGAAAATTTAAAAAAAGGGGAGCTGACCCTAAAAGGAAGGAGATGGTTAGTGAGGACCAGAGGACTTGGGACATAGGGGAAGTTTTTGGTCGCATTTATTCCCCGGGAAAACCCAAAGGGGGTTTTAGGTTGGGCTCAGGGCACCTCAAATGGCCATGGGGGAAAAAGAGACCCTGAAAAGTGTGCTGTCCTTACAGCCTTTTGGTAACCCTAGTATGGTTTCCCGGGACAAACCAGGGGGGCCCCTTGCTTATGGGAAAACCCAAGATAAAAGGGAAAAATCGCCCCCGGGGGCACAATGCCAAAATGGGGCCGGTGTGTGTAGGCAAACTTTAAAATTTTGAAAAGCGCTGGTAATTTGGGGGTTTTCATTAGTAACCCTGGGGAAAATTTACATGCCGGGGTGTGGGTTTTGACCTCCTTGTGTAGAGCGTGCATGGGTGGTGACATTTTAAGTAAGGGGCAGTAAAAACCCCTGGGTTTCCCAAGGTTTTGTTGAGTGCAGGTAAGGGGCCAAAACTGAGTTTTTATGTTGGGCCATTTGGGCTCTGCCCCGGAGGTTTTAGGGGAAAACCCTTGCCCCAAAAAAAGGAGCTTTGACTCCGGAGGGGGCCTGGGCCAAAAGTTAGAAAGCCCTACGGGCTTTAAACAGAGGGGAGGGATATGTGACAGAGTGGGAAAGAGGGAGTTGCCTGTTTCTGCCCCAAAGGGGGAATCTTCCCCGGTAGAGACGTGCAACCAAGAGCCTGGGCTTGGTGGGGGGACCAGTGGTTTTTCTGTCAGCAACACTAGGGGTTTCTGACAGCTTTTAAAAGTAGCATGGCTGATAAACCAGCCCTTATGGGTTGGCTCCCCGCAACAGCCCGCAGATGGGGGGAAGGCTGTTCCCACGTCCCCCGGTCTCCAGTTCCATGTCGGGGTTTTTTGGGGCCCGTCTCGGGAAAGGCTTAAAAAAACCTGCTTTCCAATGATCGGGGGGGCGTGGCCTGCTACCTGGCAGTGACAGAAGTGGAGCTAGGGAGTTTGGGTTTCCCCCGAAGGCTTGGGAAAGCCACAAAGTATACAGTGAGAATATGTGGTAGGGGTGCTGGTGGTAGGCACAGACCCTGAGTAGGGGGAGGTTTTGTAAATCAGGGCTGCGGCCTAGGATTTTATTTGTGTTTTGTTTGTTTTGTTGCTTTTGGGTGCTAAAAAAATGGCTGAAACCGGAAGAAATGAAGCCTGTGTCGAGGCCCATCCTTTTTCCAAAGGGCGATTCCGTGAGCGAAAAAACCCCCAGAGCCCGGTCCAAAAGGTGGGCGGGGCGAAGGTGAGGCTTACACCCCCTATTATTGTTTCTTTTTTTTAAAAGAGTTTGCTACAACTCGTGAGTTTTCATTTGATTTCGGCCTTACAGTTTGTTTTTTTATTGCATTTGAAAACCCATAAGAGCATCGCTCGCTCTCCTATTGGCCCAAATAATCGCGCCTCTTTTAACTTAGCCAATCACAAACAGAGTTCACTCTGCATTTCTTTTCCCCATAGAACTCTATGAGATAAGTAGCTCACCCGCTGATTGGCTAAGCAGGATGAGCCCCTCTTCCCCCCAACCAATCACAGTACTAGAATATTTCCCATAGACAGTAATAACTTTTAGGGCGCCCTTCTATCGCACCCTTCTTGCTACACTCAAAATAGACGCACTACATATGATTGGTGGATTCATATCTGCCGCCTGGGCTCAACCAATCAGCTCTTTTCTTCATTTTTTACTGTATTTTGAACTGTCTGTCTTTTCATTTGATTGGTCAACACTACTCCATAGGTTATAATGGTTCACTGTCGCTCCTATCCTGATGGGCTGGTTTCTGCCGACCAATGAGAAACGCTTATACTGTAGAATTTGAATTACTGTCTTTCCCGGCAATTCTCTATATCGCAATTCCTGTTGTAGTGCCGGTGACG
Organism: Phyllomedusa bahiana; assembly: GCA_025379985.1. NCBI lineage: Eukaryota > Metazoa > Chordata > Amphibia > Anura > Hylidae > Phyllomedusa > Phyllomedusa bahiana. The sequence goes on from JAODAL010032831.1 coordinate 13,560, forward strand.
GCAGCAAACGCGTTGTTAGGGATTTGAGTGATGTATGTTTTTAGAAGGTTTTAGCTCTTATATAGAGAATGTTTTACACCTAATAAAAACTATTTTTTTTAATCATACTCCATGCCTCATGGAGCTGAGATTTCATTGCCCCGATCTCTCCATAGACTACAATGGAACAAAGTAGCTTGTGCTCTGATTGGCCGGGATACTCAAGCCCCCGCTAGCTCAACCAATCAGCTCTTTTCTGCCTTTTTTATTGTATTTTGAACTGTCCCGCCTTTTCTTTTGATTGGTCAATACTTCTCCATAGGTTATAATGGGTCACTGTCGCTCCTGTTCTGATTGGCTGGTTTCTGCCGACCAATGAAAAGAGCTTACAGATTTCGAATTACTGTATTTCCCGGCAATTTTCAATATCCCAATTCCTGATGTTGCGCCGTTATTGATTTTTTGTTAGGGATTTTATTTAGGTATTTTTTAGAAGGTTTGAGCTCTTTTTCTGATAATGTTTTACACCTAATAAAAACGGTTTTTTTTATTCATATTCCATGCCTCACGGAGCTGAGATTGATTTCTTTAGCGATCTTATATATTTTCCCTTTAATTTTAAAGGATCAACTTTTTCTATACATTTAATCTCTTTTAGACAGCTTGGATTTTTCTCTTTATTCATTCATTCATTCATTCATTCATTCATTCATTTGAAAGACAACTCTTTTTGCTATTCACTAACATGTTTAATGATTTCTCGCTGTTTTCCAGCCTGTCTCGAATTGGAATACATGTTAGGCGCAGTCCTTCTGCGCCTAAGTCCCTCACTGCGCCTCACACACTGGCGAGGCGCAGGGACCTTTTCACGGCATGTATGAGCGCACCTCCTCAGGCGACGAATCTTAGGCGCAGTCCTTCTGCGCCTAAGTCCCACACTGCGCCTCACACACTGGCGAGGCGCGGTGGACTATACACCGCATGTATGAGCGCACCTCGGGCGTCAACATACATGAGGCGCAACTTTCACCTTCGAGCGTTCGAAAACGTGCGCTCCGACGCGCCGAGATTCATACATATCGCCCTTAGTCTTTAGCAACTGTAAGCCTCAGACGCTATCTTGGACCATTCTGGGGGTTTCGTTTAGCTCTGGGGGATCGTTGTTCTTGGTAAACGATTATGGCGCTTCCAGATAGTGTACTCTGACACCAGGTTTCTGTTTTAAACTGGCCTGAGCCAGCTTTATTCAGGCAGAGAATACAAAACATAAACTATAAACAGAAAACCTCAGGCTATCTTGCCACTAAATACACATATACCGTCCCTCTCTAATGTGTGGTCCAGGCCTATCACTGATGCACCACAAACACATTCATTATAGTCTCCACTGGTTCCAGCTTCTTCCAAGCCTCTGGGGGTCAGAGCCTTACTTCGATTCTTCTGTCGCTCCTAGCTCTAGGCAGCCAACCATGCCCCCTGATCACCTGTAGTCTCAGGCTTTTATAGACCTCCAGGGTCCTTCCAAAAACCTGTCCTGGAACACAACACCAACACATTGCACACTCCTGATAAGGAGCTGACCCGGGAACTGCTGGAACAACCACACTACTTTACACCTTGCCAACCGCTTACTGCGGCTGACAACATACATGGTTGGTTCCTACCCCACCAAGGCCAGGTAACCTTGGTGGCGTGTTGCTTGCAGGTACCCTGCTCTGCTCCACCTAGTGGCAGAAACCTTTGACCACCTAAGGTCGCTCTGCCACACAACATTGACAGATACCTTTAAAGTGCACATTCCCTACTGAGATAACAGGTAGAATTTCTTGCATTTGAACCAGTTGGGAGGACTCTCAATGGAAACCTGAATCCGTAGGCCAACTCCTCCACTAGTGCTCTCTCAGTTACCCCTCTTACAATCTGTAAGTCACCAGGGGGAATCAGACAGCAGAGCTTGTCTTCACAGCCCAGTCAGCTATATCACAGGTTAGGGGAATATCTTTCTCTGCAGTCACAGCTCACTTTCGGCAGTCTCCTAGGTCCCAGCACCACTCATGAGCTGCTGTCTTTCTGCGGAATACTGTGCTAGTAGTTGCATGTCACACAGAAGCAGAAAATACTGAGACTGTCGTCAATGCCTACCACTGCACCTAACAACCATGTGCATAGCGACTTGCCTACAACCTGGTCATATGATGTCTCCCTCACCAAGCACTCCTTTCTTTGCGGTTCTTCATGACTGGATCACTGGATAACATAATGGCATCTTGGAAGACATGGGCCCTTCTGCCCCTGTGCCAAACCTCACAGAAGCTGAAGGAAATAATACAATAATATAACCAAGTGCTAAATGATAAATTTGATAAATGATGAACTGTGGTCCAGCATAAGAAGCACAGAGATACCAGAGCACTTGATCGTTCTAATGTTAAATATGAACATTGATCAGGAAAATACAATATGGTAAGGATAGAAGAAGTTGAGTGGCTAAAGGCAATGGTGTAAGACAGGACTGTGTACTTTAACCATATATATTATTATTTATTTTAAAGCGCCATTGTTTCCAGGGCGCTGTACATTCGAGGGGGTTACATACATAATATAAGTCAAACGAGTACAATGATAAGTGATTAATGACAATTGGCACGACAGAGGGAGAGAGGACCCTACCCGCGAGGGCTTACAATCTACAAGGAGGGGGAAAGAGACAGGAGGTGAGGGGCAGACATGTTTGTGGAGGAAGTAGTGACAACAAGCTTAGTGTATGGTTATAGGCAAGCCTGAAGAAATGGGTTTTCAGGTTGCTTTTGAAGCTGGTGAAAGTGAAGGAAAGTCTGATGTGTTGGGGCAGTGAGTTCCAGAGTGCGGGTGAAGCACGGGAGAAGTCTTAGAGACGGTTGTGTGAGGAGCTGATAAGGGGAGAGCAATCTATTTTCTATATTCAATCTACTGTATATTCAATATTCAATCTATATTCAATCTATATGCAGAACAAGTCATTCGAGAAACGGCATCATATGCTGAAAATAACAGTGTGAGAACAGGTGGAAGGATTATAAAATCCTTCATTATGAGGAGAACACAACTTTGCTAGCTGAAAGCAAACATGATTTGAAACACCTGCTTATGAGGATTCAAGAACACAGTCTGAAATCTGGATTTCACCTTAATGTGAAAAAGACAAAGATCATGACAACTGCTAAAATGTCGAATTTCACACTTAATGGAGAAGTAATAGATGTGGTAGACAGTTTCATTCTACTTGGATCAATAATTAATACCAAAAAGACAAACAGCCAGGAGGTCCAATGACAAATTGCTCTTGGGAAAATAGCCATGAACGACTTGGGCAGAATCTTCAAATGCAGAGATGTGTCTTTACTTACAAAGATTCAACTTGTATGAACTATGGTATTTTCAATAATGTCATATGGTTGCGAAGGTTGGACATAAAGAAAACAAGACAGAAGGAAAATTGATTCCTTTGAATTATGGTGCTGGAGAGGAGTTCTACGTGCGCCATAGACGGCTAGAAGAAACAAACAAATCTATACAAGAGTTTTAGGCTAGGTCTACACAGCATGGGAAAAAAAAGTTGCAAAAACCAAAAAACCTAAAAAACTACTTTGAACGTCAGTTTTTTTGTCCAAAGCAGCGGGGTTTCTGACAAGTTTTTTTGGTGGTTTTCAGTTTTTTGGCGTGTTTTTTGGACTGATATTGGGCAGTTTTTAATGTGTGCAAAATTCATATACCTTCTTAAAACACCTGGACAGTTTTTCAGCAGAACTGTCCAAAAACTGCGGCAAAAACGTCTGGCGGCTACATATACTTCAACAGTAAATTTTCAGCAGCAAAAACGAGCAGAAAAATAACATACTGTGGAGACTATAGAACCTTTTTACTATTAAAGTCTATGGGTTTTGTTTTCAGTCGTTTTTTCAATGGTTTTAGAAAATGAAAAACGCTGAAAGAAATTACTGAAAATGTGTGCAATGGAGACATAAATATATATCAAATGTGCTATCTTAAAAATTCACAAACTTTTTATTATAAACTCCTTAAAAAACATCCAAGTGAGTAAAGCACATTTATAGAAACAAGGGGTACTCAGCAATGTCGCGATGAAAACATCGTTCGATCCAATAAAGTCCATAACTTCTAGCCCCAGCAGGAGCTTTTCTTAGAGATGCCGGGAGACCGGGCAGTTCGTGTATATGCACGCAGCGACGTTTCGGGGAGACTCCTCCCCTTTCTCAAGCCTGCGCTCTCAGCCCCACGTCGGCACTATATGGGACTGATTGCAAACACGTGAGTAACAACTTAAAACCAACACTGAAAATAAAAACAATAAAAGGCTACTTTTTACAAGAATACTCTGAGACCAAATGTCTCATTTATGCCTCTTGGAGCCATCGCGTCGAGGCGATGTATCCAGAAGGCTTCTCTTTGTAGCAGCTTCCTCTTAAGCTGCCAGAATTCTTGACAGTAGACTTTTTTAAGAATACACCAGCGTAATTCAGACAAGCCATGACTCTGACTGACAAAAAAGCCGAGCCAGCGATGTTCTCCGAAATTAATTTTTTCTTCCTCAATTTTGATATTTTTCATTCCTTCTAATGATGAATTGTCTGATCATAGATTTTTGTTCGGTTAATCTAGTTTTGATATTCCTACTTGTCTGCCCTACATACACCTTTCCGCAAGGGCATTTCAACATATAGACAACCGCACTGCTGTCGCATGTATGGTGTCCGTTTATCTTTATGGGATAACCCTTCATCGGGTGGCTAACCTGTTCTCCCTTTATGATTGCCGTACAGTGCTGACATTTACGGCAGGGAAATGTACCTGTTTTTATGGGAGCGAGAGTAGTTTGTATCATTCCTTTTTTATAATTTTTGGAGATATTGGCTGATATTAATTGTCGGCCCAATGTCCTCCCTTTTATAAATCCAGATTGGATTCTCTCTTAAACAGAGATCCATAAACCCCGAATCTGATTGCAAAAACTTCCAATTCTTGTTTATGACCTGTTTAATCATGACCGCATGGCGATCATATGTAGAATGAATGAAAAGCATTTCCCTTCCCTTTTTTTTCTTTTTAACTTGTAACATCTCTGCCCGAGGTACGCACATGACATCTCTTGCTATTTTAATAAAATAGCCTTTTATTGTTTTTATTTTCAGTGTTGGTTTTAAGTTGTTACTCACATGTTTGCAATCTGTCCCATATAGTGCCGACTTGGGCTGAGAGAGCAGGCTTGAGAAAGGGGAGGAGTTCTCCCCGAAACGTCGCTGCGTGCATATACACCGAACAGCCGGTCTCCCGGCGTCTCTAAGGAAAGCTCCTGCTGGGGCTAGAAGTATGGACTTTATTGGAAACGAACGATGTTTTTCATCGCGAATTGCTAAGTTACCCCTTGTTTCTATTAATGTGCTTTGCTCACTTGGATGTTTTTTGAGGAGTTTATAATAAAAAGTTTGTGAATTTTTAAGATAGCCCATTTGATATATATTTTTGACTGGATTTACGCAGGTACGGAGACCTGTCAATGGTGCTTTAATATTCGGGGTTTATCGTTATAATATACGTGGCCAACTCTATATAAAAAATGCAATGGAGACATAGCCATAACCTGAAATTAATTTGGTGGCCTCGATAACAAGACTTTGATTCTCAAGTTCCTTAGAGAAAGATATTATTGTTGCCAGGGTCAGCACAAAAAAGGCCAGCAATGAGTTGAATTAACACAATAGAAACAGATGGATGCCAAACTTTCTTTGACTGAAAACTGAACACCGTTCAGAACAACTATCCACTCACTTGCCATGAGTTGAAATGAACTCAAACGGTCCGGGTTGCATCAGTATGGCATGTCCAGTAATAGAAAGCAAAGGGATAGTACCAAACATAAAATTTTTAACACGTCTTATTCTTGCAACCTTCTGATGGTTTTAACCCCTTAAGGATGCCGCCAGTTTTGACCTCCCTGACAGAACCTAATTTTTAAAATCTGAAAACTTTTTGATACTTTTACCTATCCATGTGAATTAGAGAAATGTTTTCTTGTGACACATTGTGCTTTAAGTTAGTAATAAAATATCAAAATGTCATGGAAATTTAGCAAAAATTGCCATTTTCAAAGTTCAATAATTTCTGCGTGCAAGACAGATAGTTATTCCACAGAAAATAGTTTATAGCCAGCATTTACCATATGCATAACTGTAGGTTTTCTTTAGGCACTATTACAGATTTGCTGACACCATAAAGTGCTAAAATTTAATAAACACCCCTAAACAAACCTCATATTGGAAACTACACCCGTTAAGGAATATATCCAGGGGTATATTGAGAATATTGATGACACAGGTGTTTAGTGACGTGAAGGCATAGTGACGTTACAGGCAGCCCAGAAATCTTTCTTAGGCTCCCGAGCTGTCAGGTAAGCCACTGGCTGATCCGATGGGGACAGATGGAGCCCGCACCCTCTGTCTTTACCTTAGTGTCTTTTCCCTAATTGATCACCGCTGTTAAGGGGTTTATTCGCCTACCCCCCCCCCCCCCCCCCTCCCCACCTCCCCGGAGAAATCTCTGGTCGGGTCTGATGCTGTGGGATGCCAGATGTAATGTATAGCTGGGTTCGTGCGAACCCTGTTTTAGAGTTTGTATGATCCTCAGGACGTAAGTTTATGTCCATTTGCGGGAACCCCTACCAGACTTGGACTTAAAGGGGTTGTCTCACTACATTGATTCATCTTACCTCAGTCCTGTTTTCTTTTCATTTTGAATTCAGGGGCGTGTTTACTGGCTTCCACTAGGCTGCAGTAGAAGCCAGGTCTGGTGCTATAGCAACCAGCGCTGGCAGCCAATCAGGAGAGATCAAAGGTCTGTAGCTATAGTGACCTGAGGAGCTAATGCAGCCCATACAAGAGGGGATATCTAGGAATAGGTAGGACACTGTTAATGGACACATATTGCAAAGTGACTTGTTTTTCCAAGATCTTTAACATAAATAGCAATCCTTGTAGTGAGACAACCCCTTTAAGCTTACGTCCAATGTCTGGAAGGGATAAAGGAAGGTATCATACAGTCTCTGGGGGCTTCCGGAATACTTCTGTGGACACCCTATTTCGACCCTACCTGCAAGTAACTGGTGGCAAACAAAGTAATTTAGATAAGATCTGAGTAACAAATAAAGATCTAATCAGCACAAGCACAACAGTCACACACAGAAGGCTCATTTAATTACAACTCCTCTCATCCACACATCCCTAATACATTTTTCTCTCCACACAATTTGTTTATAAGGTGTTCTGCATCCTATTACATATCGCCAGGAAGGTCATATATCTCGAGCACACAATGAATGAGAGGATGATCAGATAAGGGCAATCATTGTTTCTTGTCTTTTACAAAGCTCAACTTATAATGAAAAAGTAAAAAGTCATTGTTCAATACAATATAACAGATAATGTGAATGGACTGAATCGACTCATCTGTTTTAACTGTAATAATCTAAATCACAGCTGTTTAACTCAGTGACTGATACATGTAAACTCCTGGCTCTTCTCAGTCAAGTGGCTAACCTATGATTTAGAAAAATGATAGTATGGCTATGTCTGATCTTCTGGCTGCCGCAAGGTAACTTAAAAAGACATGAATGCACAATTCAATATATGTTTTTAGATGTCCTAAAGGACAATTCCCCTTTAAAGTATCATTACTTGCAATAAATCACTAGTGATTGTCAGTCCATAGCCCATCCTCTAAAGAAGTTGGTACACACGTTTTCCAGATGGATGGAAAATATACCTAATTTTTAATTTCTTGTTCTCATACGTCTATACAAATTGAACTCAATTCACATGTAGTTAATTGTTCCTGTTCATTATATCTGTCAGGATACTGTAAAAAATGTATTGGATGCCATGGCTAGGCCCCTGTCCGGACCATGATGAGGCCACATAGACCCATAGGACAAATGTAGTCTGAACTGGACTATGTCTACCCTATTTATTGCATGAATATGGTTATATAGATTTTTATAGATTTCTATGTCCCCCTCATGGCCCTGTCACAATCTTGCCCTGGAATCAAAATAATGGTGGAATAATTAATCTAGTTATTACAGCAACTTCTTCACTGTGTGTAGCTACTTGTATAACTGCTGTCTGTCCAAGGAGTGTAATGTTGTTAATAAAGTTCACTGAAAAAAACAACAAAAAAAACAAGATGAAATGAGAAAAGAATAAGGCCCGGTTCACACAGCTTATTCAAGCCGTAATTGCGAGCCGGATTTCGCTCGCAATTCCGGCATGAATAAGGGGCGGGGCCGTGGCCCGCCGGCACCATAGACTTGCATTATCCACGGCGCGTATTGCGCGTGGATAATGTGCATGTCACTTTCTCCCCCCGCGGCGGATTTGCCGAGCGGGGAGGAGCGACGGAATCCACTGTTCTCTATGAGAACTGTGGATTACCGTAATGACTGGGACGGATTGGAGCCGTACTGAAGCGCAAATCAGGCGCGCAGTACGGCGCCAATCCGCGCCGAAATAAGCCGTGTGAACGGCCCCTAAGTGAACAGTTTCTCCACATACACTGACAGACCAGATAAGACGCTGCTGGAGGTACTGGAGGTAGTGGTACTGGAGAAGGGCTGCTCCTCCATTCACTATTGTTACCGGGATACCAGGGGTCACATGACCTGTGTGGTGGTCACATGATAAGACGCTGCTGGAGGTGAGTAAAATGGAGAAGTTCTGCTCCTCCATACGCTACTGTTACCTGGATACCAGGGGTCACATGACCTGTGTGGTGGTCACATGATAAGATGCTGCTGGAGGTATTAATACTGAGGACATTCTTCTTCTCCATACACTACTGTTACCTGGATATCAGGGTCACATGATCTGTGTGGTAATAATCATATGATCTGAGTGGTAATCGCATGACAATATTGTCCATATATATTTTTTTTATTATTATTATTATTTTTTTTAAATGAAAACATTGTAAATACATCATAAGTTGACAACATTTGTAGAAAGGAACTGGGACATCTTTTCACATGTCTGTTTCCTGTGAAATAACAATTCTGGGGCATCTTCTCTTATAACTCAATGTTGTGCTATTCTTCTGTTATTCTTCCTAGAAATAGATTACTGACTCTGTCAAATAGGTGTTACCATTCCAGTCTTTTTTTAAGAGTGTGTCCCTAGCTGTTAGCACTGATTGGACAATGTCAGACTGAATAAGGACACACCCTCAATATGTAACGCCCAGCTGACAGACTGATAATAATCAATTCTAGGAGTAATAACAGGGGAACCATACATTACAGAAATGTAAGGAAAGATACTCCAGAATTTTTGTGTCATGGGGAACACTAGTAATTACTAAAGCAGACATGTCAGGAATGGCCACAGGTCCTCTTTAATGGTAGTGCTGGCCCCACCCATAGGTGTCTAAAAGATATTTAATTGGCTCCTGACTATTGGATCCTCCCGTAAATGTAATGTGGTGGATAATATTGCACTTCAGATTCAGATAGGACGGGTTTGACCTGATGTGAAATTTTCCTGGGATGGCGGGAAATGGTGCAATTACCAACTCTATTACAGCCACTTTGGCCTTATCCAAAATATTCCAGGGATGGTGGGAAAATTGTGCAACCAAACAGCCTTTATCCAGACAAGAACATGGCAAGTGCATCAGTTATTGATCACATACACTTACTTTTTCCTGGTTCCCCTTTAAGGGCTTTACAAGAAGCGTCTATCACAAAGGTTTAAAAGCAATGTACAGGCTCTGATTGTTGTGGCCGGGATATAAACTTTGAATCCCAGATCTCTGCTGCAGTCAGAAGCAGTTAGCAGAAAATGGAAGATTTGGGGAGTGATAGCACAGGACATTAACTGGTTCTGTGGCCCTGCAGCTATGGAGACTTTAAATGGCTTAGTATTCTCTGTGCTTTTTTTCTCCTCTGTTCTCTCTCTTTCTGGGATTCATCTGCCAGTCTTAATCAGTAAAGGCAGTTTCATTATTAATTCATTTTGAAAATTAACCAGGCTTTTTAATTAGAGTTTCTAAAAGAACACGCTGTCTCTGCTGCTATCATGTGATCAGCTTGGTGCATACTGCCCCTGAGGGGTATTGGGGCACTGAATTGAGAAATTGTATATTGTTTTCTTAACCCATGCTTCCATGATCCAGTTGAAATTCAGTATAATAGATTGAAAATAAAGAAATAACACAATAGTGAAATAAACTAGAAAATGTTATAATGTTAACAAAAAATAATTTACAAAGAAGACATTAGGAGATGGTAAAACAAAAGTACAGAAAAATGTGAATACATCTAATGGCAGTGGTATGAACCTTCTGATGTAGCATACGCTTCAGATGCCATCTTATCAATATTTTCGGTTGGAAAAATCCATCATAGTTCCACGACAGAAATTTTCATGAAGGGCGCCCCTCAGGTCATTGAGGTTCAGGGGTACAGAGTTAAGAGTTACAGTGTGAGTCACAGTGCTGATCCTTCAATGAGAATCAAAACATCAAGGCTTGTATATTTTAGTCATTATATATATATATATATATATATATATATATATATATATATATATAATATATATATATTATATATATATATATAATATATATGACTAAAATACTATATATCTTCATGTAATTACAAACTCCATTTTCAATAAATATAGTTTCATAAAAACCTGGTAGTATGATAGCTTGTTTCAGTCTTCATTTCATTAAGAAGTTGTTCGAGACCCCGTGTGTTTCCATAGGACAGAGCTGATTGCACAACAGTCTTTGCGTCATTTTTGAAGTCTTCTATCTTCCTTTTTCAAGCATAGGCTGTTCACTTAGAACCATGTTTAAATATCACTACCAATATCACGTGATCCTTCATTCACACAACTCTCTTTATCCTATTCATCAATACTACTTGAGAAAATGCTTCAACATTCACTTACGGATAACATTACAGATAGCATTTTAAATTAAAAGCTTCATTCAAACCTTTTGGTATGAGTGACTCTAGCTTGGATCCAATACGGCTCTCTCCTGAGAAGCGTGGATCCAACCTCGTTCTCATTTTGGGCTACCACCTCCTCTAAAACACACCATTTCAATTCACTAACTTGATGTCATGATTGTGACTGACACACCTCCGGCTTTTGGCTCTGGTCGCGGGCCACGGCCGGTATGACATAAACCATGGTTTTTAACGTAATACCTTGTATTCTTATTCACTAGTGTGAACTGGTCCTTCTTTCTCTGTAGGTAATTGATTCCTGGCCAACGCCCGTGGCCAGGAAACCTCCAGCACTCTTTCAGTTAACCAGTGTTCCTCCTTGATTGATAGCCTTGTTTACCTATCCAGTTTTGTGTTTCTTCCACCAATCACCTCTGTTCTGTGTCCGCTTGTTTCCTATTTAAGGAGTCCTCTACCTACCATCCTTGCCTGCTATAGAGGTCTTTTTGCCTATTGCTAGCGTTTCCTTTCTGTTATCCTTTCTGTTATCTGACCCTGCTGTGTTACAGACTATTCTCTCTGTGTTTTTGTACTGCTGTGCCCGACCGGTTTTGTCCTGGCTAGTCTGACCCCTCTTTATTGTGTTCTGTCTTCGTCTGTCTGTGTCTTGTGTCTGCACTTAATTAGTGTAGCTCATAGTCTTCTGGTTGGGGCCGACCTATTAAGGAGTCGGGCACCCCCAAAAGTCAGGGACAGTGGTTGGGACCAGAATCAGGGCCTCACTCTGTTTGTGTCTGTTCGCGTGCCCCTGACCGGTCCCTGACACTTCATGTCCACATTCACTAAAGTGCTGTTCTACTGTAGTCTCACTATATCTGTTTCTTGTACACTATTTTGCTGAATTTTTTTCAGAGTCTGACAGTGACTGGTTTGGTAGTCTGCTAAACACTGGTATGGGAATGTCATTGCCATGCGGAATAGGTCGTCTTGCTGATTCCAAATCAAGATAATCCCACCAAGCTTTCTTGCAATGATTAAAACCTTTAATTTTTACAACACAAAATTAACAATTATCAGTGTGGTTTTTCTCTCCGTACCATTGGCACACCAAAGTTTTGACTTGTTCTTTGTTCCTTTGTCGACTGTGATAGGTACTTCACAAATGTTTTGCAAACCATATGTGGAGCCCAAGACTTATCCTGGGCTCCAAGCTGTACTCCTGTCACGGATGCCCCTGCGACCACTGTCCCGGGTCGCAGGCGCGCCCGTGCCCCTGCTTCCAGCGGAGCCCCGTCCCGCACGTCGGGTTTGGGGTCCGCTCGTGTCCCGGCCCCTGCCAGCGTTCACTTACCCGGCTGCGCTCCTGCTCTGTCTGGCTCCGTCTCCCGGTGCGTAGCTCCGCCCCTAGGGGCGCGCGCGCGCCGGCAGTTTGAATTTAAAGGGGCAGTGCGCCGGTAATTGGTTCATTGCCGGGCACTGCTCCTATTTAGTCCGGCCACTTCCTGCCGGGCCTCGCCGGATCCTTGGTGTATATTCCCATGGTGAAAGTGTTCCAGAGAGTTCCTGTCTTGCCTTACCGTGTACCGACTCTCTGCTTACGTTTACCGTCTACGAACCTTGCCGTCTGCCCTGACCTCCTGCTTGTCTACCGTCTACGAACCAGAGCCGCCTGTCCTGACCTCCTGCCTGTCCATGACCTCGAGCCTGCCTGCCGTTACTGTACCTCGCACCCTTGGCCGCCACCGCAGGCAAGCCCCGCCAGTGGTAGTGACCTGGTGGATACCCGCCGCAGCAAGACCATCCTGCTTTGCGGCGGGCTCTGGTGAATACCGGGTCCCACTTAGATTCCACTCTCTGGTGTGGGCTTAAGCCATCGCCTGCGGTGGTCCAGTGGATCCACCTCCAGACCGTAACAACTCCAAAGTAAGTCAGGTATACTTGATGCAAAGCCTGTGATGTTTCTTTGTTTTTCAACCATGTACTCTCCACGGACATAGCAGAATACATCAGGATTGTTGATTCAGGCTCTTCTTGATAAAATCATAATTTGTACATATATTTATTGAGACATAACTTTTTGGGTACAAACCAAGACTAGGTTGACACACTTTAACTGTAGCCGACTTCTTTCCTCTGCAAATTCACAGTTGAATTTTGGCTTTAAAAAGTTGCTTTTATAGCATTGCTTCCCTTGACAAAGCGCAACTGCGAAACATGCGTTGGGGTTGGCTGCTGCTTGCCCTCTCTCAGATTGCCATAAGATAAGTATTTACTATTTACATGATATGCTATGGTTTTCCTATGTGTATTCACATATTTATTAATTATCAGTATCTATAGCATTTTGCTTACGGTATATTTCTTTATGGGTTTGTGAGCTGCCTTTTTTGTCTCATTGGGTTTATATGTTTCTACTTTTCAATTTTAGACTTTTTAATGTATACCAATAAAAAGCATTGATTTTAATCCAGTGTTGGCACTTCCTTTTTTCAGTTTTCCTATAGCATTGAAGGCCTACAAATTGAAATACAAAATAATTATATGGGATATTTCATACAATCAATACACTGATAAAGATTCAAAAGACAGAAAAAAACTATTGTATTTGTTATCACATACAAGTCGCATTGGGAGAATGCATTATTTTCATAGACGTCCATTTTCTCATGAATTAGAACTAATTCAGCAAAAGTAATGGGGTTTTGAATTCAGCATCCTCAAAATACCCTAAATCCATTTATAAGACCTTGGCACCTGAATTTTTTTTCCAGTAGACATGTGTTGTCAATGATACCACTATACAAACCACATATCACTACCACACAGTGATTGAATAATACCACCATACTTTTCCTGAATATAAACCATTACACTACCACCAATATATTTGCCATACAGTCCCCATATTGAGGTAGATACCAGCTGTACACAGGATCTGCAGACATATATTACCAACATACTATGACCAATGGTGGCAAATACCCGTTGCACACAGGCACTCTGCAAACATATCAGTGATTTCAGTACAGTTACATTTAATGACTTTCAAGTGATGTCTTCTCTTCGCTTTTCCAGCACCTCTCTATTTGTTCCCATCTCTGTACAAACTCCCCATGGGGAGTGCATTAGGTACTGGGGTAATAGTGACAGGGGGTTAGTGTCAGCATTGGTTGGCAAGAAACGCTGCTGGCTGACACAAAGCCCCAGCACTAGTTATGAAGAGGCATCTGTCAGACTCTTCTATTAATAGCACAGAAATAGAGAAAAACTACTATTTAAATAAACAATCTCCAACACCAGCCCTCGCTGACCACTTCATTAAAGAAATGGATGCAATAGATGACTTAGTCCAGCAAATCCATCGTAGTCCAAAAAGGAAACCTGTAAAAAAAAAAAAAATGCTAAAGATGGGGAATCACACAGCTTTTTCAGATGCTGAATAGCCTATTTAGTGCCTGGAAAAACTGTAGGACATCCCCCACAGCAGGCACCCAGAAAAGAAGAGTGCAAGTTGTGGAGGTTTGGTGACCCTTAGCTTTTCTGGGTGCCTGCTGGGGGGGATTTGTGATGGATATACTATCCTGCATACAGGAAAGCTGGACAGGCCATGGAGAGTGTTCAGTTAGGGGTGACAGGGAGACAGGGGATTACTGAGGTCACTAACCTACCTCTGCGGTGTGCTCTGCCTCCGTAGCTAGACTGTATAGTCTAGCTTTGGGGGCAGGGTGAGCCTGCTGCAGCCATTGATATCACGGTTGCGTCTTATGACGTTTCCATGGTGTCACTGCTCTGCTACGCTTGCTGGTTGTCAGCAAGTCGGTGCGCACTGTGGATAGTGGATTGCACAGCGTAGTCCCGGGATTCAGGGCATATGCCCTGGATCTCTGGAGATACCTGTGAAAATTGGGACACCTGCCAGTCATCCCAATATGGCGGGACAACGTTTCAAAATCAGGACTGCCCCCCCAAAATCCTGATGGTTGGAAGATATGATATAATGGTAGATATCTGTTGTACACAGGCACTCGGCATACATATGAGTGATTACAGTACAGTACATCCAGTGACTCGCAGGTAGATAGGTAGACCCCCATTTGATTAATAGGTAGGCTTCACATCATTAAGTAGATAATTCCCCCATCAGGTAGGTAGATCACACTCAATATTAGGCCCCTTAATAAAGTAGGCCCCTATTAGGTAAGCTGGCCCCTCATTCGGTAAGTAGGATGGTAGATCCTCCATAAGGTACATTGGAAGGTAGGGCCCCAAGTAATTAGGTAGGTGCCCGGATAAGTAGTTAAGCATTCTGGTGGTTGGTTGGGTAGGGATCCCAGAAGGTAGATAGGGCCCTGGTAATAGGTAGTTAGGGATTCTGGTACTTAGGTAGGTTTGGCTCCTAGCAACTAGGTAGGTAGGGCCTCAGGCAAGAAGGTAGGGTTTCTGGTAGCTAGGTAGGATCTGTTTTTTCTTTAAAAAAAACAGTGAAATAAGGGGACAGTTACATGTAGTTGGTCTAAGGGGGAAACCAGGTAGGTTAACTAACCAATTGGCCTCTGTCAATAAGTTGCATCACTTAGTTTTTTTCTTTTGTAAAGATTCCATATACAGGAGCAGAACAATCTATACTGTATGAGCTATGGTGTGAATTCTGATCACCTTACAATGGGATGTACAGTCCTGGTGGAGTTCATGTTATATTCCGCGGTGTGAACGCCTTAGAAACATTTTGCACTACATTTTAGAAACTTAAAATGATTTTCCAGATTGTCAGCATATGTGCCGATTCATTTCTTATTTTGTACTTTATAGTCGATAGTCTATTCCCCAACACAAAGCTCAAAATGTCCTCCATAGATTTAAATAATAAATGTCTACAGTCAACAATAGAGGGCCACTTTACGCTTTATAGACAGATTACATATTGAACTTCATGCTCAAACTAGTGGTGGCTGCAGGCAGCCAGGAGTCCATTGTGCAGATTTAGAGCTCTGCATCAACCAAAGCTTTGCCTACTATTATAAAGGGGTTGTCACACCACGTTGCTTCAGAACCACAAGCACTCATGCATTCTGTCTCTTTCTGACAAAGCTGTGGGTGGTTCTATAGCAGAGATTAGCATGAGCTACCTATGAGATCTCTGTTCTAAAGTAAACAAATAATTAGTCTTTGTTCTCAAGCTCCCAGCAGTCCGACCTGTGGTGACGTCACTCCCTGTTCTCAGATGCTAAACTGTGTGCACTCAGAGCAGATAAAAACTCTTTTATCTCCTCAACAAAGCAAAATAAACAAAGCAATGTATTTGGGAAAAGTCTTTAACTACCTCTCCCTACATGTTGAAAGCTAATCTTTGTAGTGAGACAACCTCTTTAAAGATATATTAAGAAATTCATTGACAGAATTTTCAACCTGTTTAGGTTAAAAAATGGTCTTCAAAGGAGGATATTTAACTAAAGTCATAGGAAAAGAATGCCTCCTATTTGGTGCTATGTTCCTCCTTGTTTGTACTATTCAGTAAATAATCCAATATTTACGATGGTTCCTTATAGAATCTCTGCACTACTGAATAGACAGTCACAAACCTTTCCAAGGTGTTGGGCTTTCTTGTATGAGAAATTGATTTTGTGTTAGAAGGAGAATGGGCCGGAATAAAGATCTAAACGTCCTTGAACTTGTTGATTTATGTCAAGGTCTGGACTATTATTTGATTTCAAAAGCTGCATAATTTGCTCTCTATACATGGAACGGTCCACCAAGCTTTAAGAAACTAACCCTTAATAAGTTGATAGCCAAAATGACTTCATAATAAAGTCAAAATTAGTCTGGCACATATATTGTATTAGTCTACTGTTTACTGAAGGCTCAGTATTTCACTAGTTGTATCTTGATATAGTCAATGTAGGCAGTAACCTTACAAAGGTTCACTCATTGCATTTGGCAACCTGAGACTGCTCATTCACTGGTCAGAGGAATGAACGAATATACACTGAAGAGTAACCACCACATCTCAAGATGAGTAACTGTTATGAGATGAAACTGTTCTTTAACACTCTCATTTTGAGAATAAGTTTCCTTAACACTTTTTCAATCGTAGTGCATCTCACAGTTCCAAAGTACTATCATATGCACCAGTGCTTAAATTATCTTTTCTGTTTAATATTTTATCTGAAGCCAAGGCATGGACTGCTCAAGACCTTTGAAGGTGTCCTGTGGTATCTGGCACCAAGATATGGACAGTAGATTTTTCTTTAAGTCCTGTAGATTGCAAGGTGAAACCTTTATGACTTGGATTTGTTCTTTGTTCTTCTAACACATATGTATCAAACTCAAGAACCGTGGGTCTAATCCAGCCCTCCACGTCATTTTATGTCGTTCTCAAAAACTTAGACACAGCAAGTAAGGATGGACAAGGTCTGGATGCAGAAGGACTGTCTCTCCACTTTCCCTGGAGAAAGTAATCAGCATTTGGCAGGGCCGACAGTGCCAGCACAGTGAAAGCACTCCATCTTGAATTTGAGACTATGATGTCAAACTCCACACCGCTCTGCTTAGCATCTCATAGTCAGTAGCACAGCTCTGACAGCCCTTCCCAGGAACCCTAGCCACCCTTTAAGATAGGATGATCAGTGCTAAGGAGGTGGAAGAGGCTAGTTATTATATAACCGTAAAATACATACTGGCCTTTTACTGACCATGTGGCGCACCCCGGCCCTTTGAAGGAAACCATAATGCTAATGTGGCCCTTGAGGAAACTTAGATTGACTCAACTGGTCTAGCATAGACATAGATGCTCAATCAAATTGAAATCTGAGGAATTTAGAGGCTGAGGGAACATCCACATGGTTTTCAGTTGGATTTCCAGACAGTTTTTGGATTTGAAAACCGTCTGTAAACAGACTGTCAACCCTCCTCATAGACTTTAATAGAAAATCCAAGCTGCAGTCTACACAGTCCTCCGAAAAAAATCTTTTACCTGACACCCCGTCCTCAGATCAGTTCCTTGCTGAAAATCATTCTCAGACATCACCTCTCCTCTCAGGCAGCTACTGTCAGTCTCTTTCCTGCCTAGTAATCACACAAACTCACGGCTGAGTTAGCATTCAACCCCTGGTGCTGTCATTCTACTCCTGTCCTCTGTACTTCTTAGTAATTAGTCTAACAGTGCAAAGAAATAAAAAGAAAAAAGAAACCTCAATCAGGTATGCACATTGCGAAAAAAAATCCAGGCTTGGTTCCTGCAGGGATTTGAGCCTAAGACCCCTATACTGGAAGGCAGAAGTACTAACTACTCAGCTACATTGTAGCTACTCAGAGTTTTACATAAACAGACCTTTGATTAAGTAGAGTGAGCACTTTGTGGGGAAAGGCAATGTAATGTCAAGCCTGCTGGATCACATGATATGCAGTTCAAACAAATCATGCACACCTCCTTTTGAACACACTGAAAGCTGAAGCAGGACAAACCAGGCATGAAATGCCTTTGTGGCAAAACCTCTTTTAATGTTTCTGAAACCATTCACTTTTTGCAGTATAACATGCTACAGTAGCTCTTCTGTGGGATCAGATCAAACAGGCTAGCCATTGTGCACCACCTGCATCAACGAGCTTTGGTGGGTCAAAGGTACTCTCTCCTTGGAGTAGTTTTGGTAGATACTATTGACTGCAAAATGTGGACACTATGTCATTTGGACATTCTCTGACCCAGTCATCTATCACAATTTGGCTTGTCAGAGTTTCTCAGATGCTTGCCATTGTCAGTTTTTCCTGAATTCAAGACATCAACTTCAAGAACTGACCATTTACTTGATGCCTAAAACATTGGACCCCATAAAAAGGCTCCATTGTAACAAGATAATCAATGTTTTTCACTTTTTTTATTTCTTGCAATTTCTCTCTGCTTCAGATTCCAAATTGGACTAGTGATATCAAAAAAAGTTAGGCCATTAGTATGCAGTAAGGCTCAGATGTACTTTATTGTTTAGATGAACGAGTGCAGTGAATGAGCTGCTCTTACAGCAATCACTTGTCTCATTATGGCTTTGTCAACAGAGCATGGAACCTATTGAGACATACAATATATTCATTCACACGACTATCCAAAAAAGCAAGTTTTTGTTTTTTTACAGAAACAGTACAACTCTCGCCCAATGGATGCTTCTGGCATTTAAGTCACTTGGATAGTGATACGCTTTATTACCGTATTTAGCCCATTAACAAGAGTGATGCTGGGAGAAAGTTCTTATTTTCTGATCTGGGATAACATCTTAATACTATTTTTCTTCCAAAAAGCTATGCATTGCATTCATTTGATGCATATTACTATTAGCATAGGATATGTTTCTGAGTCCCTCCCTTTCTATGTCTTCTGCTTGGTTTTATAAAGTCATTTTTGTCAAGTCAAGAGAAAGCAATCTCTGACTGAGTGACCCAGTTTCACTTACAATTTTACCTGCGGATACCCTGAAAAGCTGATGATGACAAGGATAGTAGTGGACTGTTGTCACGCACACTAGTTTTTTATACATAATGTATTATTCTCTGCTTACGGTACTTAAAGTTATACAGTCGTCTGTTCAGAAAACTTAATGTAGTGAATGTGTTGACAACTATTATATGTACATTTAATTTAATGTAATTTAAATAACACCCTGTTCTGACTAATGTATAGAAACAATAGGCAGTTAACTTATGTGCCTACATAGAAACAATTAAGGAAGCTTGAACTGATAAGAAGAACGCAAAATCTACAGTTGCCTTAGCCACCATTGAGAGGCACCCTTTTTTATAAACTAACCAGTTCCTGTCCAGGCCATTTACCCCCCCTCCCTAACCAGGCAGATTTTTACTTTCATTATTACATGGGGGTTTGAAAGGCTAGAACTCTTTCTCATGGCTCAGTCACACTACACATTTTTTTCATTATATGTTAATTTTAGGTAATTTTACATTAGTTTTTTTTTATAAAAAATTAATATTATGAGAGAAATTGGTAAAAAAAAAGTCTGTTTAAAATTTTTTATCCATGAATAGGTGCTGCTGGAATACGTTTTGAAAACGTTTTTGGAAAACTGTTCTGTCACAGATGTTTATATATAAAAATAGGAGTGTCATCAATTGATGTAAGCCAATATAGCGCACCACATATAACCGTATAATTCACACCTTTTATAAACCTTATTTATAAGTAATTGTATTCTGAGCAGTCACCCCGATCATGGATAGTAGGCGTGTGAGTGGTTGTTATCAGTATTTTTTGCATTTGTGCAATCTCCCGTGTTGTATTGTGGGTTTTCTGCATACTGGTGTGAACTGGTTCTTATCCAATATGCAGTCTTTTACTAGGCAGTTGCCCCCCTAGTAGTTGGGTGTGTGAGCAACTGTTCAGTGAGCTGTTCCTGTTAAATCTCTCCCATGTGGTGCTGGGGCTTATATTGCCTCCTACTGAGGATAGTCCTTTGTCCAGCACTTGAGCTGAAAGTATGGCATTGTGTCAGCATCTGAACAACTATTTATTACCCCTACTCAGCACCACTCGCCTCTCCTGCAGCACCGTTCTCCATTACCATTTCTCAGCACCATTCAACTCTCCTGCAGCACCGTTCTCCATTACCATTTCTCAGCACCATTCAACTCTCCTGCAGCACCACTTTCCATTACCCCCTCTCAGCACCACTCAGCTCTCCTGCAGCACCACTCTCCATTACCCCCTCTCAGCACTACTCAGCTCTCCTGCATCACCCCCCTCCATTACCCTCTCTCAGCACTACCCTTCTCTCCTGCAGCACGTCTCTACAGTCCCCGCTCTCAGCACCATTCACCTCTTGTGCAGCACTGCTCTCCATTACCCCCTCTCAGCACCAGTCAGCTCGACTGCAGCACCGCTTTCCATTACCCCCTCTCAGCACCACTCAGCTCTCCTGCAGCACTGCTCTCCATTACCCCCTCTCAGCACCACTCAGCTCTGCTGCAGCACCGCTTTCCATTATCTCCTCTCAGCACCACTCAGCTCTCCTGCAGCACTGCTTTCCATTACCCCCTCTCAGCACCACTCAGCTCTCCTGCAGCACTGCTTTCCATTACCCCCTCTCAGCACCACTCAGCTCTCCTGCAGCACCGCTTTCCTTTACCCCCTAACAGCACCACTCAGCTCTCCTGCAGCACAGCTTTCCATTAACACATAACAGCACCACTCAGCTCTCCTGCAGCACGTCTTTCCATTACCCCATCTCAGCACCACTCAGCTCTCCGGCAGCACCGCTTTCCATTACCCCCTCTCAGCACCACTCAGCTCTCCTGCAGCACCGCTTTCCATTACCTCCTCTCAGCACCACTCAGCTCTCCTGCAGCATTGCTTTCCATTATCTCCTCACAGCACCACTCAGCTCTCCTGCAGCACTGTTCTCCATTACCCTCTCTCAGCACCACTCAGCTCTCCTGCAGCACTGCTTTCCATTATCTCCTAACAGCACCACTCAGCTCTCCTGCAGCACCGCTTTCCATTACCCCCTCTCAGCACCACTCAGCTCTTCTGCAGCACCGCTTTCCATTACCCCCTCTCAGCACCACTCAGCTCTCCTGCAGCACCGCTTTCCATTACCCCCTCTCAGCACCACTCAGCTCTCCTGCAGCACCGCTTTCCATTACCCCATCTCAGCACCACTCAGCTCTGCTGCACCACCGCTATCCATTACCCCCTCTCAGCACCACTCAGCTCTCCTGCAGCACCGCTATCCATTACCCTCTCACAGCACCACTCAGCTCTCCTGCAGCACCTCTTTCCATTACCCCCTCTCAGCACCACTCAGCTCTCCTGCAGCACCGCTTTCCATTACCCCCTCTCAGCACCACTCAGCTCTCCTGCAGCACCACTCTCCATTACCCCCTCTCAGCACCATTCAGCTCTCCTTGCAGCACCGTCTCCATTAACCCCTCTCAGCACCACTCAGCTCTCCTGCAGCACTGCTTTCCATTACCCTCTCTCAGCACCATTCAGCTCTCCTGCAGCATTGCTTTCCATTATCTCCTCACAGCACCACTCAGCTCTCCTGCAGCATTACTTTTCATTATCCCCCCCAGGGGTGTTGCTAGCTTCCTAAAACATCCGGGGCCCGGGCCCTCTGTGTTACATTTTGCTAAGTAGGGACGAGTTCACACGGAATTTTTCACGCCACATTGTGAACTGCGACATATTTTTACAGAGAAAAAAACTTCTATTCTTGTTAATAATTTTCTTCTTATTCCTCATAGATCCCGTCCATCACCTCAGCAGTCACTGCACAATCAAAGTCAACACTAACAAATTTTCTTTTCAAAACCTCTTACCTCTGTATGACAGTGTAATACCTCATAAATAACAGTCACCTAATAATCCACCGATACATGGAGCAAATATACCAGACGAATGATTGCTACTTAAGAAAACTACAAAACCAAGACCCAAAACTATCACTACTTAAGGATCAAATAATCCCGCCAGACCCTGACCAAACGCGACCACCTCATGTGACTATCAGTTGTACAAAGGCTCTGAAGATGTATATTACTGCCACACAGTGACCAGATAGTGGTTGATACTAGTTGTATGTAGATGCTCAGCAGAAATATGTGATTACATTGTAGTGACATTTAGTGACTTACAGGAGACGTCTTTTCTAATCGGAGTCTTTAACTTTCCTTTTTCTTCTCCATCCGTCTCAGACCGCCATGATGACTTTTACCGACCATCACTCATCTCTGCAGAATTTACCACACTAACATTTTAGAATCCTCAAATTTCCAGCACATATATAACAACCTA
Organism: Phyllomedusa bahiana; assembly: GCA_025379985.1. Taxonomy (NCBI): domain Eukaryota; kingdom Metazoa; phylum Chordata; class Amphibia; order Anura; family Hylidae; genus Phyllomedusa; species Phyllomedusa bahiana. The sequence continues at coordinate 36,335 of JAODAL010032831.1, forward strand.
CCTAATGGGGGTATGATAGAAAAGCCAGGTGTCTGCTGTGGGTGATGGGGAGTCCCCCATCATTTTTTTATAAGCCCCCATTAGATAGGTTTATAGACCCCCTCTTAGAAGTTATGTATATAGGTCTCCTCAGTAGGTATGTAGGTTATATGTCCCCCAGTAGGTAGGTATTAAGGTTATATGTTATAGATTAGAGTCCCCCAGTCTGTAGATGGGAAATAGGGTCCACCAGTCGATATATAGATAATAGGGCCCCAGTATACAGATAGGTAATAGGGTCCCCCAGTAGATAGATAGGCAATAGGGCCCCTAGTGTATAGATACATAATAATGCTCCCAATAGATCGATAATAGGGCCCCCAGTAGATATAGATAATAGGGCCCCCAGTAGATATAGATAGATAATAGGGCCCCAAGTACATATAGATAGATAAAAGGGCCCCCAGTACATATAGGTAGGTAATAGGGCCCCCAGTACATACACGTATCTTATAGGTCCCCCAGCACTATATATGTAGTTTATAGTTAGGTTATGGGTTCCTCAGCACTATATAGTTAATTCATAGGTCCCCTAGCACATATATAGTTTATAGGTCCCTCAGCACTATATAGTTTATAGGTCCACTAGCACTATATAGTTTATAGGTACCCCACCAATATAGAGTAAGTTGATAGGTCCCCCAGCAATATATAGTTTATAGGTGCCCAGCAGTATGTAGTTTATAGGCTCCCCCAGCACATATACAGTTAATAGGCTCCCCCAGCAATATATAGTTTATAGGTGCCCAGCAGTATATAGTTTATAGGCTCCCCAGCAGTATATAGTTTATAGGCTCCCCCAGCAATATATAGTTTATAGGTTTATATGAAGAATTGGCTGTGGTTGATTCCGCTGTACTCGGAACTCCCATTGAAATGAATTTAGAGCTCCCGCACAAGTGGGTCCATTTTTCTATTCAGCATGGAGAGTTTCAGGGCCCGTTCTGGAGACGGGTGTGGTACCTATCTGATTGTGATGGTAAAACCCATTTAGGTAAAAATTCTCAGTACCTATGGGCTGGGGAAAAAGGGAAACCTGAGCTGGTCCACCATATATATGTGTGGATAGGATAGATCAATATCAAAGGTTTCTGCTCTAGCCCTGTATCTTACTACTTAGTAAAGCAGAATAATTTATTGGTGCCCCACCTGGCACCTAGTACTCGAGACAGATACCTAACCAGTACTCCTTTAGCTATATTGAAGGGATATAAAAACAGAGAAAAAGTGTGTCCTACATATCAAAAATTATAACAACTTCTATTTATCATTTATAGTTAAACGTGCAATTTTCTATTCATTCCTACAAGAAAAATTCTAAGCCAAAGAAAGGGTCAGTTCACAGGGTTTAAGAAATGCATTAAATAGTGAAGATTAAGTAAAGAACCTGCAAATAAAAATCCCTTTACGAGATTAATTAGCAGGCCTTGGTTGTACTCTGTGATAGTTCTGCTTTTGCTTCTCCAATTTAATAAATTGCTATTTCTGCAGATTATAATTGACAGATATCACTGTAATTATTCCAAACCAATAAAAGGAAATGTATGTAACTTTGGTGAGAGAAAGGCTACAGCTATGATTTAAAGGACTGTCTTACCTATCATGCAGGATTGATTCTATTATCTCTGGAGAAGAAAGAAGATGAAGATATTGTAACAGAAAATATCTAAATCCTGGCATGAGAGACTTAGACACTTTGAGTCTGTACTTCATTGTTTAATCACCCAAGCAACTGGGAGAATAGTAGCTGCGATTTTAGACTTGATTAATATTGATATTACATTAGAACTCTGTTGTTTGAGGAGCTTAGAAAACCGTTGTGGGCTTTGTTTTTTCCCTCTATTTCTCTTTTGTTTATTGTTCTGTATAGATGTTGATGAGCAGCTTCAGCCACACTAAATGCTTTAATATACAATTGTATCTATTGTGGCGTGCATAGAAGAGATAATCTGAAACTGTGCCATACTGAGCAGAAGTCCCTGCATTCTGGATTCCCTTGCCATAATCGGTGGCTTAGCTAGTAGATGGTGGTGGGGGAGGTCCGCCCTGGGCGAAATCTTTTTGTAGGCGGCTGCTACTGTAGTAAAATAATAATGATAAAAAAAACAGCATGACAGGGCAGATTTACTAATCCTGTTTAAAATATAGACATTGCATGCTGAACTATAAGTTTAGAACGTCGTCACGTTCCAATGGGTCAAGCAAGCACTGACATGTTGAATGCCAGTTAATTTGGTGGATTCTCTGGGTCTCTGTGAGCGTAGATGGTAGGCTACTCGCGGTGACAGCTGACGTGCAGGACAAGGGCACCGGGTATGGGCAGAGGTGACTGGTACCGGTGGGTATAGCCATAGACTGGTAGCAAAGTCCCAGGCAGGTAATTGGCAGGTACAATGCCAGGAAACAGCAGGAAGTAATGCACACAGCCAGTAATAGACTGGTGCAATGGCAGAAACAGTAATAGATATGTAGGTAACTCAGGGGTTAACTGCAAGTAACACAGAGCTTAACTCAGGAACAGACATGGTTGTAACCAGCAGCAGAGGTCAGGCGCTCAGGTGGACATCCATGAACTGGCCAAGATCAGAGACAGAACATTCCTTATATCCCAGGAGGTCCTAGGTCATTGGACAGGTAATTAAGTTACTGTCCCTTTAAATTTAGACCACCAGACATGCGTGCCCCTTATAGAGCGTGTGCAGACACAGACAGGAATGCAGCCAGGTGACTACACATAAACAGCAGGGACTGCAGCCTGCATGGAGACAGGACCGCAGCAGCAGGTGCAGGGGACTGGGGACACAGCAGACACCCGGCCATGCCCATGAGGACCATGGCATGGAGCGACACAGCAGCAAACAGATATGGGGCCAGAGACATAGCAGAGACACAGGCACATCCGCAGCCCATGTCTGGGACTACGGTGCGAACTGTGACACACATCCTTAGACTTATCTAATTTATATCAACTATTGGTTGGCTAACTTAGCATTGCTTATCATGTGAGAGCCAAAAATGTCTAATACACATGATAAAGGTGTCTGAAATGGAAAGCAGCAAATATCACCATATGTTAGTGCATTTTAAAACAGATTGTAGGAACATTTCAAGGGCTTTAAGGGCTCCTATAATGCAGTCTCTGGCTCTCTGTCTAAGAGCTCCTCACTATCTTTCTTGTCTCTTGCTTCAGAAGCTCTCACTTTTGATTTTCTGGCCTTGTAGCTGTCTCTCTCTTTCCACAAGATCTCACTCATCTAGGAAGGCACACTCCTCTACCTGTACCCTCAATGATCTTCTCGGAATCACTCTTGGTGGCAGCAAGTACATTCACAGCCCAGTTATAAGTCCTCACTGGTTCAGACTTAGTCATTCCCAGCAACTCACCCGTTTCTCTCTCTCACAACTGGTTAACCTAGTACTCCATTGAGCTTGCTCATACTCAGCCTTGCACAACATACACTTGTGATGAGAAGCCTGTTTTATGTGGAAGTAAATAGTGATCACAAAATGGTTGCACAACTGCATATACACCAATAACCATTACATACAGAGCTTCCTATGCTAGGCAGAATTCCCCACCACCCTGTTCATTATGTACAAGCTCAATATGCTTGGCAGTTCTCACTATGAGGTACAAAGCTGCGGGTGTGATTGTAATTAATAAGCCATGTCCTGAGATTATCCCATAATACCCAAAAACATCTGGGAACACACTCAAAACAGCCATGCATGGGCTGGGTTTACATTAATCACCAGCTCTTATATGTCCATCGTTCAGGACTGTCTAGACAATATTTGGGACTGTTGACAGGTATATCTGTAACTGGACAAACATTAAACACTGCTGATCTTTACAAAAAGCAAGCCTCTCCCAATCTCCATTCCACAAGTCCTCCCAATTCCTAACCCTCCCAGGTGGAATAGGACCAGGCTTAAATACTATAAAAAACCATCCTTACTACAGACTCAAAAGGCTGTTTGTTTGTAACGATTTGCATAAAGGCTATCTCAGGTAATCCGCCTAACTTGAGGTAAAGAAAGGCTGCTAAGTTTAAACTTCAAATTGTTGTCCTGTCTGTCGTTATTCACTGCACCAACACCATGGACACATTCAACTCACACCTGCAGGTAGTGAGGGATCTTGTTCTACAAAACAAGAGTGTGTCCCAGAGAACTTGGAAGAGGAGTTCTCCCATAATTTCTCCTCAGCATCCACAGCATCCCCCTCATTTATACTATATGTGGTCCCAGGGAGGAAAGAGAGGTCCTGGAGTGGAAGGGCCACTGTGAAGAAAAACAAATACCCCCAGCCTTTTCACTGCTGTCCTTGGGGCCCAGAGATTTGTACATATGTTGGTGTTTTATACTGTGTTGTGCCACTGGCACTTTGAGTATTTTCACATGTAACCATGATGTGATACCACGCATCTAACCTGAGCCAATAACCACCCATGGTTAGGGAGTTGGAGGCGGTTCTTGTTTTAGTGTGTTCCAGTTCTGTTGTAATCTGTTCACAGTAGAAAAAGGTTGCCTTAGTTACAAGCTGATCATAGCCCACTAGCAGGCCATCAATATCAGTTCCAAGGAAGAGATTCACAGAATCTGAGGAGGATGTACAGAAGATTCCCAATCTAGCATCTGCAAATACAGAGAGAACCCACTCGTAAAGGAGAAAGTAGTCCGGTAGGGAACACCAATGCCAGTCACTAGGCATGTGAGTAACAGAGTTACAGGAAAGTCTTTGCCATGGATGGAAGGGCCGAACTAGCACCAATCTGGCAAGAAGCACCTGTCTGGCAAGAAGATACAGACTGGTGACTCAGACAAGTGGAAAGGTGCTGTGCCTCCATTTGTAACTGTGAGCAAGACTGTAATTGAATGCCTATGTGTCAAGGACGCTAAGACAGCGGGAGGTGGATTATCTGGTCACCAAGAGGAGTTGGCGTACCCTACTCAGGGGAGCAGAGTCAAAGGGGCCACTTGTAATAACCGAAGCACGACGCAAGGCAGGACGGACTTTGCCACGGGAATCCCCCAGGTCGCTAACCCCAGTGGTGACAGCCGAAACTTGGTAGAGTAGACTCAGAGCAAGCTAGAGCGTAGAACCGGAGCTAGGCAGAACCGGACGTGGCAGATGCAGAGCGGCACGATAAACGTAGGTGATATACGTAGGCAGGAAAAGGGAACGCTGATGGACAAGGTATTCGCTAGAGAGTACAAGGACGTCACTAGGAAATGGACACCAACAACTGGGCGTGGAGAACAGGAAATGGCATCCATAAAAAGCTCCTGCAAGGATTTGATTGGAGGAGCACAATTACCTGTTGCGCGCTGGCCCTCTAACCCCAGGGAACTGTCATACGCGCGCCCCTAGTGGGGAGGAAGATGCAGAGGAGCACATCTGCTCAGGAAGAAGCAGGACGGGAGCAGGTGAGCACAGAACAGGCAGGAGCCAGGAGCGAACAGCAGCCCTGGGCGCAGCGCGGGGACGACCAGCAGCCGGGTAACGGACGTGCCCGCGGTCAGGGAGTCGAACTGCAGCACGAGCCATTACACTATGAACTTAAGTCTGAAAGAACCACATCCTGTGTCTCTGAGTCCTTCCTTTGCCTCCACATCGCACCCCACATCTACACTATCCTTAACTCCACCTATAGCTGACAACCAAGAGGACCATTTTTCTAGCATCAGCCACTGCAGGTGCTGGCGGCTCTGCAGAATATTGCAACTTGCCATGTGAACAACCTGAAAATTAAACTGATATCCATTGTATACAGACACCTACACCTGTACGATGCAGAAATATTTAAACTTCTAAGCAGTCTCTGAGGTAACCAATTAAGAAACAGGCAATTATAACAAAGTATACATCCACAGTCCGTGTTCTGCAAAACAGGAAAGCATAAGATCCATTCCCTTATGAACAGCCTTTACCAGCAGCCGGAGTTTAAAGCCTCGCCAACCCACTTGTGCACATGGTCCATCATATTTCTCATCAAAACAAATTTGTGTGAATATAGTTGTTCTGTTCTACAGAGATCATTAATATACATTACGCATACAAGGCCGCCGCTGAGTATCAGCATGCATAGGACCCATCAGGCTGAACATCAGTAACTGCCTGTGACATACTGTACAGAGCGCAATATGATTCTGAGGCTTGCAGCCGTAGCTATGCCAGAAGAGTACTCTATGAGATTGTGTTTGTGATTGAATCTGTCTACGCTGAAGCCTTATTTGAATGCCGTTAACATACTTCATCGATTTTTATGACATGGTTTTACTTAGCACAGCTAGCTGGAAGACGGTAACTCTCTCAGTGCTGGACAGACTTAAATGAACTAATAAAGACTGCATGAATATACATATTTCAGCTTCTGCTAAGCTAATATTATCCAGAGTATTACACTGACGCTCCTGACGCCAATGCAGCCAATCCAATAATAAGTAAAATGACTATGACTTCTATGACAGTGTCCCAACAGCCCCCTTAGCTGCGCTGCTAACTTTATCCTCTTCAAATGAGCCAACATATGGCTACACAAAGAAAATTTCAAGTCGGTAACCACGCGGATTCTTAATTGAAATACTCATCTAAAACCAAAAGTAAACCCATTGATCTCAATAGAAAATGTGCGTTGTAGTTCATACAGTGCGTATTTCCATCCGTCTTTTTTAAACGCACAAACCCTCAGAAAATGTTCATTATTCTGTTACATTCCATGCGGAAAATCTACTGTTAAGGTCAATGGGGATGACTACAAACCTTGTGAAAAACATTTCCAAAACATTTCTATTTCGTTTTGGACGTGGATCTGAATCCAAAACCCCATATAGATCAACAGCACTCGTTTTCTGACTGTTAATCCCCAGAAAAAAAAACCTACCTCAATCCACATGAAATATTAAATATTACCACATTGTAGAATCCAACGGGTTAATTTTACTGGTCGTCTGTGGATGTACCCTATGTGTTATTGAGAAGAAAATCTGTAAAAACAACAACTTTGCTAACATTCTTTGAGTTAACCAAAAAATGGTTGGGTTGCCCCCAGGGAAGGTTTTTTATCGGTTTTACAGACAGTTTTTGGATTTTACGCCGGCTGGTATTTTAACCTGCCGTGAGGACGAACCCTTAGTAATGTACATTAGTTGGATTGTATCTTTGTTATTTGCATTTAAATATATTGTTATCTACTAGAGTGTGGAACTGCTAAATAGGGTAGCCATTTATAGGCAGTTGCTCAATGCTTTTATGCCATAAGTTTTGGTGAATTGCAACTAAAGGGGATAATTAGCAATAGTGTCAGAATTTGTCTCTCAGGGAAAATGGTTTAGACTGTGCCAAATTAATCAAAATGGAACACATGGGCATGATAAATGTGGTACAATTCATTTGTCATGTTAAATAAATAAAAAGCATTTACTAGCATTAACAGGGCCCCACCACCTAATGACGATAAAATAAAATAAAATAGCATAATAAGAAACAATAATTAAAAGTATAAATAATACTGCTATGTATCAGGGAACTCTACAAAAAGGAACAATCTTCTTGAACTTGAGTGTGACCGTCTAAACCTCTAGGCTCCATAGCATTCGCTATGGCTGCTAAGGTTATAGTTATGCACATGATCAGAACATCACTGTGAGAGGGGGCAGAGGTAGTGGTGTCACATTCAGGGGAAACCCCATTTGTAAATGCAGCTGTGTTGATCATGTAATTTCCCCTCAATAGCCAAACCGTAGAGCCTACTCATCAAGAAGTCGACTGGAGGACTCAGACATGGGAAAACAGCAAGTGGATAGAGAAATAGAGACTCCCGTTCCACGAGCTTGTTGCTGAAGTACCTGTCAGAAGCCCAGAGACTGCAGCGCCTGGCTCCCTGTGGACTCCAGTTAGTGCCAAAGCATATTGCTGTTTCAAGTTCTTGTTACATAGTGACATAGTACGGTTGCAAATAAGACAAATGTCCATCAAGTTCAACCAAGGGTGGGGAAAGATGTGGATGAAGGACGGGGTAGAGGGAAATTTTAATCTTTGTTTCCCCTACTGATGAAGACTTTGGAACCCATAAAGAGAGAACCAAGCTGCCCTAAAGAAATATTTCATCCCTGATCTGTCTTTTGAGGGGGTTTTACATGAAATAGCTTTTCACTGTACTTTTTGTAAAGGCCATTTATATAACTATATAAATGAATCATGTCTCCCCGAAGCCTTCTTTTTTCAAATAAATAATTTAATCTTTTAAAAAATCTCCTCATAACTAAGATTCTCCATTCCCCTTATCAGTTTGGTTTTCTGTCTTTGCACTTTCTTAGCCCCCTTAATCTTTTTTATAAACTAGAGCCCAGAATGAACAGAAAGTTCCCCGATCGGCCGCACCCTGCTTTTTCAAAGTGGTAAAATTATTCCCTTCCCCGATCCCTGCCCCTTTTAAAGTTGCCAATATCCTGGGTCATGGAGGGGCTGATACGAATGATATTATGTAATCTATGATCTACAAGTCACCCAGATCCTTCTCAACAGTGATTCTCCCAGTTTTTCACCCTTAGGATATGTAATGCCTGCAGATTATGTGTACCCAGATGCAGAAATTTACATTTACCCATATTAAACCTCACTTGCCAAGTGGATGCCCAAACACTCAGTGTGCTTGAACATTTCCATACATTACACTACACTACAGCTTGGTATCAGCCAAAAAATTAAAACAGGCTTTTAAAACCCCTCCCCTATAACATTAATAAATAAAACGGAATTAAAGAGGACCCAGTACTGAGCTCCAGGGTACACCACCAGGGCCGTTCCTAGGCTAAATTGCACTCAGGATGGGGTGAAGAAATTTCTCCCCGCGCTCACCCCGTAACATAATGCACCTTGTCACCCCATTCAACTGATCCGAATCTACAAAAGATCAACACAATGTACTACATAAAAAAAATATAAATAATAGTCATCAGTTACCAAAAAACTGCTACTAAAAACCAAATTCCGGCAAATAGTACTAATGTTCTACTAAAAACCACATATTTTAAACATAGTGCTGAATAATTCCACCACACCATGAACATATCACCACCTTGGGGATGAAGAATTTGCCACACCATGACCACATAGTGATGATCCCACCATCCCTGACCACTTTCACCACCTAGTGACTGATAATCCCCCCACACCTGAACACATTCACCCCAAAAGACTGAAGAATTCCGCCACCCTGCCCAAATATGATGAATCCCACCCCCCATGCCACATATCACCATAAAAGTGATGAATAAACCCATACCATTACTGATGTAAACCATTATATTACAACCAATTTTCCCAGCATACGTGCCCATACAGTGATGGATACTGCGTAAAAAGGCCCTTTGCAGACATATAAGCGATTACAGAAAATTACACAGTGATCACAGGAGATATTCAAAGGTTTTTTCTTTTCTTCTTTTTTTTCCCCATCTGCCCCAACCGCCATGTATCTTCTCCCAGCCTGTCTCTTATGTAGAATTTACAAAACAAACATCTTAGACTTCTCCTTTATAAGAACTTTTCTACCAATTCCTATTCTGTATAAAATCCCATTAATGGTAATAATTACCCCTTGTGTCCAAAAAGTAAAAGTACCCCCAAAAGGCTATGAAGTTCCCTTTTTTGGGCCCCAAATTTTAGCCTTTCTTTTTTTCTATAGAAATAGTTGATCCCCCAAGAAGTATGTAGGGACACCCCCAAACTATTAGGGAGTCCCAATTAGGTAAAGGGGTATAAAGCCCCTTTTTAAATAGGTAAACTTATGGTCCCCTAATAGGTAGGTATCTCAGTCCCCTATTAAGTGATGGTAGTTTTTGAAGCGTCCCAAAAAGTAGAAATATAGGTTCTATTATGTAGTTAGATAGGCCCCGTAATAATTTGTCCCCCGTGCCGGGAATAGCCCCCCGTAGCCAGGTATAACCCCCCTGTGACTAGGTAATACCCCCTGTAGCCCAGGTAGAGCCTTGTAGCCAGCTGATGCCT
>JAODAL010032832.1:0-46388 GCA_025379985.1 Phyllomedusa bahiana
TTAACCAGAAGCGTGGGAAATCTTTGTCGTACTGGGGAAAGGCGGGCCATTCCGCAACCTGTCCACGCGCCCTCGCGTCCGGGAAAGGGGCGCACCAGGGTAGAGAGAGGTGTCCCTGGGTGAGAGCAAGCCCTCTCCTCGCCTCACCATGCCAGTGATCGTCGACACTGGGCCTGGTTCCCAGTTTCATGCTACTGCTTTCTGGACTCTGGGTCAGCGGGAAATTTCTTGGATGCTGCCCTGGTGCCCCACATAACCTCCTGTGATCCACCTGGAGAAGCCCCAAACTCATCTCCCTTTCAGTGGAGAGATTCTCAAGGATCCAATTCGGTTCCGGACTGAGCCTCTGGTCCTACAAGTAGGGGTACTCCCACAAGGAAGACTTGCGTTTCTATGTACTACCCCGTTCCCCTCGTCCATTCTCCTGGGTCTCCCGTGGGTGCCCGGCCCAGTGCTGAGTAGAAGGGGTATGGTCAAATGAGGAGAGGCCTTGCTCTCACCTAGGGACGCCTCTCCCACGTATCCTAGGTGCGTGCATTTCCTGAACGCTGAGGACGAAGAGGGCAGCCCCAGTGGAAATGTTCGGGGCTGGCACAATAGAGGTACAGGTTTTCTTCTCGCCGCCGGGTCAGCTCCTGTGGAGACAAGTGAACGCTGTCCACTTGCATGGGTTCCTCAGTAGCAGGCAGGGAGGACAACTGTGGCGGCCTCTGGAATACAGGAGTAGGCGGTAAACCGAGGGACCCCGGCAGGTTCGCGTTCCTGGCGTAGCTCTTCTCGCCATTCAGAAAAACGGATATCATCCGAGTGGCCAAAGAGACAGGTCACTCAAGGAGGAAGGCGGATCACGGGTAGATAACTCATCCTTGATCTGGCTGGAGAGGCCTTTCTTGAAGGTGGCGGCTAAGGACGCATCGTTCCATGAGAGTTCCGAGGCCAGGGTGCGGAACTGTACCGCGTAATCGCCCACCGAGGAGTCACCTTGATGCAGATTTAGTAAGGCGGTTTCAGCAGAAGAGGCTTGGGCGGGTTCCTCAAACACACTGCGGAACTCGGTAAGGAAGGCGGCAAGGTTAGCTGTGACCGGATCATCTCTGTCCCACAAAGTGTTAGCCCAGGCCAGGGCTTTTCCAGAAAGAAGGCTGACCACAAATGCGACCTTTGACCTTTCCATAGGGAATTGGTTCCCCATTAACTCGATGTGCAGGGAACATTGGGTGATGAAGTCCCTGCAAGTCTTGGACGGCATACACAGACGAAGCCTTGGACCAGCATCCGGGGTGGAAGCTGAAGGTGCAGCAGAAGCCACGGGAGCAGGTCGTTGCTGCTGGGTGGCCAGGCACTGCTGCATCATGGCAGAGAGGTGGCTGAGTTGCTGGGCCTGCTGAGCGATCTGATGGGATTGCTGCGACACGATGGTGGTTAGATCAGCGACTCTGGGCAGAGGCACCTTGGCGGGATCCATGGCCAGATCTTACTGTCACGGTTGGAGGTAGTGAATCCTCTGGACCACCGCAAGCAATGGTGTAAGCCCCGCCAGGGAGCAGAATCTAAATAGGTTCCGGTTTTCACCAGAGCCCGCCGCAAAGCAGGATGGACTTGCTGCGGCGGGAGTCTACTAGGTCGCTACCCCTGACGTGACTTGCTTGTGGAGGCAGCCGAGGTGTAGCGTGGTACAAAATTGGAAGGCAGGCTCGTAGTTGGGGACAGGCAGGTTGGTCAGGGCAGACGTCAAGGTTCGTGGTCGAGGGACGGAAGCAAGCGGTACGGTACACGGGAATCAGAACAAGGCTTCAGGAACGCTTTCTCAATAGGCAATGGGCACTAAAGATGCGGCAAGGGCATCAGTAAGAGGCAGGCTTAAATAAGGGCAGCGGCCGGCAATACCCAATTACCGGTGCGCTGACCCTTTAAATTTAACAGAGCCAGCGCGCCCTAAAGAGCGGGGACGCACGCCCCTGGAGACGGGTAAGTGAGCCGGGACTCGGCTGGCAGGACAAGCGTGTCCGCTGCCCAACATGCGGGTTGCGGCGCCGCTATATTGGGGGGCATGGGTGCGCCTGCGACCCGGGTTGAGAGTCGCAGGGTCACCCGTGACAATTATTATTATATATACAGTATATATAAAATAACATATTGATTACAGAAATGTTAACTCTTAAGAAGATGCTCCAGAGTTCATGTTTTATGGTGAATACAAGTATTTGCAAAACTAGTCATGGCAGGAGTGTTGTCAAGTCCTTGTTAAATGTCCATTCACATGAGGAGGATCTGCTGTGGATTTTGTCGCAGTTTTGTATGAAGAATTTATCATGGATTGTATTGCAAATTTTTCTACAATGCCTTCAATAGGAGAAGGCAAAATCTGCATTAAAATGTACAGATAAACCTTTCCTGCAGATTTTTTTCTTGCAGACATTTGGTAAGCACATTATATAATACAGTGCAGACCAGTGATGGGCAAGCAACCTATCAATCCAGAGCTGTAGATCAACAATTGTTATCACTCTTATATGAGACTTACTTTGATGTGCATAGTATTTCATGGATTTTCCCACTATACACACACTGTTTGCTGCTTTTCTTGTCTTTCCAGGCAGCTGAGAAGAGATTACCCTTCAAAAATATTGATGAATCTATCTTTCTCGCTGTTGATGCTTAATTTGTTGTTCTTGGTCAACAACTGGTTGTCATCATTCAGAAGTCAAGGCTTGTGCATCTCGATTGCAGCAATCCTCCATTACTTCTTGTTGACATCGTTCACGTGGATGGGTCTAGAAGCTGTGCACATGTATTTTGCTTTTGTCAAAGTCTTTAACTCATATGTCCATAAATACATATTAAAGTTATGTATTGCTGGCTGGGGTGAGTACTAAGTCCAGTTAGCTCCACTCTATAATACAAAAATATATACTGGATGTTTTTCTTCCATCTTCTATTATCATTATAGGGGTTGTCCAGTGGAAAAAAACATCATTTGAAATGGGGCCAGGGCTGGGAAAATTAAAAAAAAATAATAATTTTACCTCCTGAGATATCTGCTAATTTGGGTCTTAGAAGAGTGAAATTCCAACGAGATTTGTGAACTCCTCTTGAAGTCCACAGTGAAGTGAAAATGGGCACACACCAAAAATTTAGCTTTTGTCTATAGCATAGGCAGTAGGCAATTCAGCAAGAAAGCACTCCAGCACTCGTGCTCGGGATAAGGTGAAAAAAATGCTTAAAAACGCACTTTTATTAGTAGATATTTAAAATCATCGCATAAAAGCAAAAATGAGCTGAACACTTGACATGTTTCGAGCCTGGTGATCGACTAGTGTTACGACTAAGAGCCGATCACCAGCTCAAAACATGTCAAGTGTTCAGCTCATTTTTGCTTTATGCGATGATTTTAAATATCTACTAATAAAAGTGCGTTTTTAAGCGTTTTTTTTTTTCACCTTATCCCGAGCACGAGTGCTGGAGTGCTTTCTTGCTGAATTGCCTACTGCTTCTGGAGTATCTACAGCCAGGTACCCACCTCCTTATTTGCACCGTGTGTGGATGGATCTGATGCGGATTCCTATTGAAGCCTTACTACCGGTGAGCGTTTACCTGAATCTTTTTTGTATGTTTATAGCATAGGCACCCTACTCATTGGGAAAGTTTTTTCATGTGTTGGCTGCTGCCAATATTTCAAGTAGATTTAAACTGACATTTTTAAAATTGAAATTGCACTTATGTATTTTACACTACAGGATAATTATAGATTTAAACATATAGAAATGCAGCAAATTTTTGCTTGAAACGTAACACATCAAATTCCACTGAAACAGTCAGCTTAATGGCGCTTTCTGAGGTTTCCGGAAAGCCCTTTTCAGGCAAAAACTTTAAAATAAAATATAAAAACTAACCAGTTATGATTTTTACCACTGTTGGTGAACATGCAGGCACTGAGCAAAGTGTGTGGGGAGGAGACACCTCGGGTGGCATATTTGCCAATGTTCCCAGACTCTAGAAGAGTTGGCAATTCTCCCTTGCCCCGTACACTCAGAGGCTGTACCTGCACCCTCCACAGCTGGATTTGGCAGTAATATATATCTTCATCCCTTAGATGCCACGGTCAGTAGCGTTCATGGCCTCTAGGTAGTAAATAGGGAAAGGGGACTCCCTCTGTCACCCATGGGTACCACAGGGAATGCGATCCCAGGATGCCCATGGATGCCATAGCAGCCAAAGGACAATAGCAGCCATGTGCAGGATCCTTTTACAGTATAACAGGCTGCCTGTCATAGGTGCAGTGCAATACATAGCAAAACAATAACATACCCTGTCTATTATAAATGCAATTATGCGATCACATAGCCTAGTCCCTAGTCCTAAAAAATGTTTGAATAAAAGAAAAAGAAATCATAATTCCATAATGACAAATAAAACATAAAAAAAAGTTACACATATTAGGTATCATCGCGTCCATAATGCTCCCACCTATAAAATAATTGTGTTCAATTTGAACGATGCTTGCCACAAAAAATAAATAAAAACCATGCCAAAATTGCCTTTTATTCCCCATGCACCATCACAAAAAAAACAGTAAGGTACCAAAGAAAGCATTAACATTTCCCGCAAATAAAAAGCTTGCACAGCTCCATAGACCAAAACAGTTTTGGTTCTTGGAATATCAGGACCAGGGGCGTAACTTTGGTTCAAAAAGTGGGGGGAACCAATTTTCCCTCTCATCCCCTATCTTCCTTTCCGTCTCTCCCTCCACTTTTTTTCACTTCCGCTCCCTTCTCTTCTCTCCCCTCCTCTCCCTGCAGTGAAGCGGCCCCCTCTAACCCAGCTAGGAGGTCTGAGGGAGTGCTGTGAGCTCCCCCAGCAGGTCTGGGCGGAGTCCTTATGGCAAAAACTTTTGGTGCAATCCGTAAGGTTATGAGTGGCTCTCTAATTACTGAAGTTCAGGGCCAGACTGGGACTAAAAAGCAGCCCTGGCAATGAAACCGAACCAGCCCACCGACAATATTACCCATCTACATGGAAATAAAAAATGTTGTGCAATGCAGCAAATTTCACTTAACCCCTCCCATCTCCCCAAAAAATTTATTATATTACACACCAGAATGAGGAAAATAAAAGAACTCAATCTTACTGTGCCCCTAGGAATCACTTACGTTACATACTGTACCCTAAAATTTATTATATTGCATACCATACACCAGAAATGACATCACTCACTGCACCCCAGAAATTAATTTTATTACACATGCTAACCACAGAAATTACATTACTAATTGCACCTTATGAATGAATTGCACATTGAACTCAAGAAATAATATAATTCATTAAACCCCAAAAATGTATTATATTACACACTGAACCCTAGAAATGATTTACATTACTCACTGTACCCCAGAGATTACATCACACCGTACTCCAGAGATTACATCAGAGATTATATTACACACCGTAACCCAGAGATTATATTATACACCGTACCCCAGAGATTACATTACTCACTGTACCCCAGAGATTACATTACACACTGTACCCCAGAGAATACTACATTACACACCATACACCAGATATTATATTATTCACTGTATCCTAGAGATTAGTTCACATGACGGTTTTTCGGCACTAACCGTGTATTTTACTTGTTGGGAGTTCGGCGCTTGCAAACGCAGAATTCCGAGGAGCAAACCCAGACTGTCCGAGGCAGATTTCTCCCTCCCTTCCATTAGTGCTGTTAGTGCATAAAACGTCTTGAAGAATTCTTTGTAGGTGCTGATAATAGACGCCGAAAATACTCAAGTAAAATCAGCATCATCTAAACAACGACACTGATTTTACACAGGGTATAATGTAAATCAGTTTCCTGCCGGATTAGACGCTGATTCTGAGGCAGATCCAGCACTGAATCTGCCACAGAATCAGCATTCATATCTTCTGCACGAATGTACCCTTAAGGTATGTTCACATGGCGTATAGTGGTGCGTACTGTGCGCTCTGCTATATGCCGGGTGTATTAGAAGTAGGCGCTGGCCAGTCCACACTTCTAAAATGCTGCTGGGCTGGCCCCATTCACTTTCATTTTCCCCGGCGCATGAGTGCAGGGAAGAATTGACATGGCTAGACATATGGCTGTACATTATAGACACATCTCACATATACAGTACATACCCTACTCACATGCACACACAACGCCTAGCACTCTTGTCCCCTCCTGAACTGTCTCCTGTAGTCTGGTGCAATTGGCATTTGGCAAGAGCTTCCCTTCTTCTCTGATGAGGGTTGCACATAGGGGAAGTGGTATACAATGGGAGGGAAAGATACAGCCCCAAATACAGAGTGTGCTGGACTGTGAGCAGCATTCTGGTTGGTGAAGCAGCTCCTGCTGACTCCCGCTCTACCAATCAGCGCTGCTCTCACTCTGGACTAACACTTGAGGCTGCTACCTACTCTGTCCCTGCAAGATGCGCAGAAATATAGGAGGCAAAAGGTTCACTTCTTCCTCCTCTGTGCTCTGTTCTCCCCACTTACCGTATTCTCATGCTTTCATAAGGATTATTTTTTATTGAAGTGGCCAAAAAGTGGGGGGGGGGGACCGTCCCCCACCCAGAAAAAAGTGAGGGGGACCTGTCCCCTCCGTACCCCCCTAAAGTTACACATGATCAGGACATAAAAATATGATTTTCTAAAGTGGCGATTATGATTTATGGTTTGAGAAGAAGCCTGTAAAAATAGGCAGCAAACTCAGGGACAGCGCTGCAAAGCCTCTGGCTATGCCACTGCATGCGAGCACAGACTGCTGATGCCAAGGACTGGCATTACAGTCGTGTTAGTGAAGTATCCCTGCTAGAGGACCAGCAGGGGACACTTTAGCTCTGGCAGCACTGAAAAGGTGGCCACGAGAAAGGTGAGGACTGGTTAATTTTTATCATATCAGCCCAATCCCAGCCTGTATAACGGTTTCCGAAAATCTCAGAAAATCCCTTAAAGGGGTTGTCTCGCTACAATGATTGGGTTTTAATTAAAGATCTTTAAAAAACAAGCAGCTTTGCAATATATGTTCATTACAAATTTCCTACTGATTTTGAGTTATCCCTGTTAGTAGTAGTGCATCAACTCCTGAAATCCCTATAGCAGCTGACCTGTTGATCTTTATCTCACTGGCTGTCAGTGCTGATGACTGAATACAGGTTGGAGCACAGAGCCCCTCCCGCACAGAATGCTTCTGTAGGGAAGGGAGGGGGAGGGCTCTGGCTTCTGTGTCTGTGTAGCTGGATTAACCCTGTGTGCCTGCTCCCTCCTGCTCTCTACACAGATTGAGGAGAGCAGAGGTGAGGCTGATCAATAGTTGTGACAGCAATGAACTGTTACTATAATCATGATGTGTCTGTGGAGCTGTGACTATACTAATGGAACAGATCAGGGGGGCATGTGAACGCTTCATGCTCTGCTGTACTAGTGACACATCGTGATTATAGTAACACACTTCACAGCTGCCCTGTGTCTGTTCTGACAGGGTTTGTTTGTTTGTTGAGATGTGGAGATTTGTATGCTAAGCAGGGGGTATAGGAACACTTGCATCCCCCCTGCTCTGCTATTAGCATACACAGCTTCACAGACCTCTCCACACTCATAGATCAGCCCTCTCCTGTCTCCTGGAGCTGACAGTGCAGCTGATCTAGGCAGGCACACACAGGGTTAACCCTGGCAGCAAACCCCCTAGCCCTCCCCCTGCTGTATAGAAGTTATGGAGGAGAGCTTTCTGTGTGCTGAGGGGAGGGGGGAAGAGGGAGGAGAAGAGGCAGACAAGAAGCACGCCCCTAAATTCAAAAATCCTTTGCTGCCAGAAGCATTGAAGTAGGCTGAATGCTTGTAATGAGACAACTCCTTTAAAGGTTTGCTTCATCATGGTCTGCAAGTCATTAGATGTCAAGTTAAATTTTGCTACATAGGACATATGTATTATTATTATTATTATTATTATTTATTTTAGAGCGCCATTAATTCCAGGGCGCTGGGACATTTAAGGGGAATTACATACATAACAAATGTTGAACAAATACAATGGTGACAAAAATACTATACTGAAACAGAGAGGAAAGAGGACCCTGCCCGCGAGGGCTTACAATCTACAAGGAAGAAGGGGAGAGACAGAAGGTGTGGGTAATTATTATCCCCTGCTGAACCACATCCTGTTTAGAAATGATCACTGCTAGTGGTCATAAAGAGAAATGTAGGAAAATCTTCTACCAGTTCCAGCAAAGTAAAAATGTCAGTCTTATATACATGATTGAATGAATTACTTTCATTGTCTTTTTAATATAGGAATCCCTCTAGTTGTAGTTGCTGCAGTGCTCTGTGTTGATGTCCATTTTTATGGAATTGTACCTGACTATAAGCCGGTTGAAGATCCTGACAACAGTGCTACCTTATTGTGAGTAGTGAACCATGTCACCCTGTGGAACATTTTACTTGGCTATAGAAATTTAGACAATATTGATGACAATAGAGTTTTTAGAGGGGTGGGCCCAAAAACAACATTTATCACAGCAACAACCAAGCTAATCAGCTCACCTGAAGGTTTGGGCGCGGTTCCAAGCAGATTCTCAAACTGCTATAAGGTCAGAAGCAATAGAAAAAACATATATTGAACCAGCCTAAAAAAGGGGAAAAGATCAAAGCAGCCAAATTTAAGAATAAAAAAGTAACAATTTATTTTAAGTACAAAAAAGACATCTTAGACAGTAAAACGCCACGGGAAAAAACAATGTAAACCTGCATCATGGTCTTGTTGACGCGTTTCGAATCTAGCGATTCTTAGTCATAACAACATTTGTCAAATTCCTACTTCCTTTATAGGAAAACACCCACTCAAAAAAGGGGGGGGGAAAAAAAAGGGAAAACAGACAAATCACCACATCAATAATTAAATGAATCTTTCTATAATTGAGACCAAAAGGTTGGCAGTGTTCAACATAAAATCCAATAGCCTTCTCTATTTAAAAAATGATCTTTTGGGTGATCGCCCCCTCTGTTCCAATAGAAACAGTTTCCCAATACAAAAAACTTTTAAATTCCGATACATTCCATGATGTGTATAATAAAAATGTTTAGATACGTTGGAAACATTTCTTGTGTCTCCCCAAACGCACCATATACATGGTTCTCGCAACTCTGTCTTTCAGGCGTCTAGTAGTGCATCCAACATACTCCAAGTTACATGTTACACATTCATGCAATAAACTACATTGCTGGATTCGCAATTCAAAAATTGTTTTAATATAAATGTACTGCCATCAAAGAAAAACCTTGGATTTTTTAGTTTGTTCTGCCATACTTACAGCAGAACATCTAGACAGGCCACAACGGAAGAAACCTTCTATATTAAGCCAAGTCTTCCAGTTTTCTCTATTAGTTTTGACTAGGCTAAGGTTGCAAGAAAGGAATGCAGGGGGGTGGGTGCTTTCCTTTTGAAACAAATTTACATCCATTCTGTAGCAACAAACTTAGAGGATCGTTCTTGGAACAATATCGGGAATATTTGGTAATAATCTTTTGATATGATGAACTCACTACTAAATGTAGTAACAAAGATTGGACTTTGGTTTTTTTTTTATTTTGTTGTAAAAATTTTTTTTAAATATAACAATCTGATCTTTCTCGTTTTTCAATCTTAGTAACTGCTCTATCCAACACCATTTTGGTACCCCCTTTTTCGTAATCTATCAAAACTATTTTCTGTTCCAATTCAAAACTTGTTTAGATGAACAGTTTCTCTTCGCTCTAACTAATTCTCCATATGGTATAGCTTTTAATGTATGCACGGGATAAACAAGAACTGGCATGGAGTATTTTTGTTACTAGCTGTGGGTTTTTCTAAATGTTGATGAATAAATTCTTTTATCCTCAGAACAACCAATCAAAGAAAGGATAAAAAAAATTAGTACAATATTTTGTATTGGAATTAAAAAATAAACCAAAAAGCATTATTATTGAGATAAAACAAAATGTTTTGGGGGCAGTCATATCAAAATTCCATATACAGATGACTCATCTATGAAAACCGCCCGTACAGCATTAATATGGTTCACAAATGGATTGTCTTCAGTAAAAACAAAACTTTCCCCTCAAACCACGATACAAAAAGGTTGCAAAAGAAGGGAAAATTTGGCTCCCATAAATCTCCCTATCTTCAAAGTAAAATTTGTTACAAAACTAAAATTTGTAGAAATAAATAATCTATACCATCAGAAATAATCAATCACATCACCTATAGGAAAATTTCCTTAGATGGAACTCTATTCCTTCAGTCCCAAATAATGTGGAATTGTTGTGGATAGCGATTCAATATCGCACGTTAGCCAACTACATTTTTCCATCACCATTCAAATTGATCCACCATTTGCAAAACATGTTTTGTATCTTTAAAAAAAGCCAAAACATCTCTGAACTAGAGGCTGCAAAAGAACATCCACCCAATCACAAATTCCTTCATTTAAAGAACCTATCCCACACGATGGGTCCCCCATAGTGGCGGGAATAGTTCTTGTTTGGGGCTTTGGGAGTGAGTGGAAAAATAGGAATAACCGGACATTTCACAAATAGGTAAACAAAAATTCCTCCTGACTAAGAATTCCCAATTTAAATCCTTCATCTAGAATATTTATCAGATCTTGGAAAACATCTTAGTAGATCGTGAGTAAGTATCTGATATGTGGCCCTATTGTCCAAAAGAAGATTAAATTTAAAATGATATAAAGACTAGTGTTCAAAAGAACAACTGAAACCCCCCCTTATCTGCTCTCCGAATAGTTAGATCTTGTTACTAAGAGATTTTTAAGAATTTTCTTCCTTTTGTATTGCTCGTATTAGATCTAGTATAAACATTACAATTGGAGCTCAATAAGTTCCTTTTGAACTAGGTCTTGAAAATTTATCTAACGCAGCTGAGCGAGACACAAGAGGATAAAAATCTCTATTTTTGTATTAAACTGAACATTACTCCCCAATGCGTTGTATTGATCTTCGTCCAGATCATTAACATTTTAACACATAAACATTCCCGAAAAAAAACATTATTATTAAAAACCAACATTGCCCACACTCTCAACTTGGGAAACAACCTCCGATTCCGAAGACTGCAGGCAGTCACTTTCCTCTTCTATTTTTGAAAATGGGTTTTCAACGGGGTTTAAAATTTTTCGCAAAATTATTAACATCTTTAATTGTTTGGGTATAGATCAAAATGTGATCAGGTGCAAAACCCAGACCTTTAACAGTAACTTATCTCTTTGCATGAGAGAATGTAAGAAGACAAATTAACCACTTCATCTACTTCTACTTGTGAAACCTCCTGACATATCTTCGATTCCGTGCGGGGACTTTCTTGCGGTTTTTTTCTTCCTGCCCTGCGATGTCGTTTTTTTGCAACCTCTTTCTCCTTGCTTTGGACGAACATCTGCGGTAGTTGGAAGCGTGCAGGGTTCTTATTCCTTTGATCGTCTGAAATATCTTTTGAAGAATCAAGATCTCCAAAACTAACTCTGCGTCTATTAGAAGGTGGTGTGTACAGTGGTCTACGGTTTCCAGATCTTAGAATGGATCGAGGTGAACTTCTTGACCATTCTCCCCAGTCATACACAGTATTAGACTCATAATCCCACGCATCTCTTTGAAAGTTCTTCTTCTTAATTTTGATAATGTCCTCTTCTAGAATGGCAATATTTATTTTAAAATTTTTTTTCATCCAGATTGCGATATTGTTCTTTATCCTTATGTGGCTTCACTTGCTCTTGCATTTTAATAAAACTCTTCTCTTGTAAACATTGAGGACTTTTTCTTTAAAAAAAAATGAGCCTCATTAATTGCATAGAGCAGTCTGTAAGATAATTTCCATTTCTCTTTTAAAGGCTCTGGTATATAGTATGGGCATTTCTTGATAACGTAACCCACGTGGTACCATGGATTTTTCCACATATTATTTAGGTTGTATAATCCCACCAAACTTTAAAATTCTTTTTTCATAAGTTTCCTCTAGTTCCCCACATTTGCTTATCCAGATCCACAATATTTTCTGTTTTGCCTTTATCAAAAATATGTGCTGCCTTCTGTAATCTCCCTGTGCAATCCATCACATCTCTTAATGTATGTCTATCTGACATTACCTCACTTCTTTCAGTCATATTGCAGTCAGGGAGCACGAAAAACGTAAGTCCACAGCAATAGAGTTCCATCTAAGGAAATATTCCACATATAAGGATGATGTGATTGATTATATTCTGATGGTAATAGATTATTTACTTTCTCACAACTATTTTATGTTTGGGAACACATTCTACCTTCAGAAGATAGGAGCATCTATGGGAGCCAAATTTTCCCCTTCTTTTGCAAACCTTTTTGTATCGTGGTTTGAGGAATGTTTTGTTTTTACTGAAGACAATCCATTTGTGAACCATATAATGCTGTACGGGCGTTACATAGATGACGTCATCGTCATATGGAATTCTGATGTGACATCCGCACAGCATTTTGTTTCATATCTCAATAATAATGCTTTCGGTTTATTTTTACATTCCAATACCAAAATATTGCTACTAATTTTTTGGATCTTTCTTTGATTGGTTGTTCTGAGGATAAAAGAATTTAAACATCAACATTTAGAAAACCTACAGCTAGTAAAAAACCATACTCCATGCCAGTTTTTGTCATCCAGTGCATACATTAAAAGCTATACCATATGGAGAATTAGTTAGAGCGAAGAGAAACTGTTCATCTAAAACAAGTTTTTAATTGGAACAAAAAAAATTTTTATTGATTAGATTACGAAAAAGGGGGTACCCAAAATGGTCGTTGGATAGAGCAGTTACTAAGATTGAAAAACGAGAAAAGATCAGACTTGTTATATTCTAAAAAAAATTTTGACAACAAAAATAAAAAAAAACACAAAGTCCAATCTTTGTTACTACATATAGTAGTGAGTTCAATCATATCAAAAAGATTAATTACCAAATACTCCCGATATTTTTCCAAGACGATCCTCTAAGTTTGGGTTCTACAGAATGGATGTAAATTTGTTTCAAGGAAAGCACCCACTCTGCATTCCATTCTTGCACCTAGCCTGGGTCAAAACTAATAGAAAACAAAAAAACTTGGCTTTAAATATAGAAGGTTTCTTCCGTTGTGCCTGTCTAGATGTTCATGCGTAAGTATGCAGAACAAACTAAAAAAATCCAAGGTCTACTAGATGGCAAATACATTTAATATTAAACAATTTTTTGAATTGCGAATCCAGCAATGTAGTTTATGCATTGAATGTGTAACATGTAACTTGAGATATGTGGAAAGCACTACTAGACGCCTGAAAGACAGAGTGCGAGAACATGTATATGGTGCGTCTGTGCAGAACACAAGAAATGTTTCCAACGTATCTTAACATTTTTATTATACACATCATGGAAATGTATCGAATTTAAAAGTTTTTTGTATTGAATCTGTTTCTATTGGAACCAGAGGGGGCGATCACAAAAAAAATCATTATTAAATAGAGAAGGGTAATTGGGGTTCTTATGTTGAACACTGCCAACCCCCCTGGTCCAATTATAAAAACAGATCCATTTTAAATTATTGATGTGGGTGATTTGTCTGTTCCCTTTTTTTTCCCCCTCCCCCTTTTTTGAGTGGGTGTTTCCTATAAAAGGAAGTAGGAATTTGACAAATGTTGTTATGACTAAGAATCGCTAGATTCGAAACGCGTCAACAAGACCAAGATGCAGGTTTACACTTGTTTTTATCCTGTGGCGTTCACTGTCTAAGATGTCTTTTTTGATACTTAAATAAATTGTTACTTTTTTATTCTCTAAATTTGGCTGCCTTCTGATCTTCCCTTTTTGAGGCTTGTTCAATATATGTTTTTTCTATGGCTTCTAACATTTATCACACATTCACAGAGTAAGTGATAAATGTCTTATCACTGAGACTGTTACCAATCACATAAACAAAGGTCTTAAGTCCCGAAATGGAATGGGCTGTGTTTTGCTAACTATTTATGGGGTTGGATACGGCTTTAAAGAAGGCAACATCAAATGCTTTATTTACTTTATTATATGAAGAATTTAGTGATTACATAAAACTACAAGAAGATAGTGTGATATTGTATATACTTTTGCATAATATAGATTACAAAGGCAAGGCACGCATAATATGGATTACAAATACTTACATCACACCTATATATGTGTCAAAGCTTCATCAGGAATCTTATACACATCATCTATCGGCATCAGCTGGTAAAAACGGGCCAGCAAAGATAGAGAGATATTCTTGAGATCAACACCATGCACAGGTGCCCCCTTATACAGGTCAAAGCTTTACCAGGAATCTTAACAGCATCATCTATCCGTAACATCAGCCAGCGAAGATAGATATTCCTGGGATACTACACTGTGGCGGTGAGGCGTCCCTCTATAGCCCACAGGTCCAGATACTTCTAACGTCGCAGCAAACTTTCCCAGCTTATATCTTATTTGAAAACAAGTGCCTGCGTAACCAAGTGTCATGCAAGCTGACAGATCAGTATTTTTCCAGTATAAGTTCCCCTTTCAGATGGCCAGTCCTTCAGAGGTTAACCTGGCACTGGAAAAATCCATCACTTGATGAAAAACATCCCTGGTCCTAAGCCATGAACACCTGCATTCCCATGATTTCTCCCTAAACATCGCTGGGTAGTAGTTGTTTACACCAGCACAGAGCTATGTGGCTACTCGGTACAACGCTCCCACAACAAAGTCATGTGAGAGACCCTGATAACAAACCTCTGTGTCAATATGCACTGTTTCTCACTAACATTTACCAGGAGTTAGGAAATTTACAGCTTAAAGACTAGCTATTAAGATCTATTATTCTTAAAGAGATACTGTCAATATGGATTCCGGATGGTCAATAAATCTCTTAGCACTACAGGCTGGTAATCATGCATGTGCACTACCACTCCACCCACTACCTATGGGCCTGACAGAGATAGCTGAGTCCATTGATTTAAACAGGGTAACCAGGAATTTCATTGTCATTTTAAGTGGGGAATAAAACCAAAGAAAAAAATGGGACATAAATCACTAGAAAACTACAAAGCTACAATTACTGCTCAATGGCTGGAAGATACACTGAATCCCAGCAGCAGGCATCTCTGGCCCATGTGCTACATGGGGAAGATATAACAGTCATTAATGAGAAAATGCCAGTTCATACCAGTATGCAAAAAGCCACAGTATAACACATAGGGAGACTGCACAAATGTAACAATACCGATGAAATTGCATATAGATAAGGCAATCCAAAGGGTAACACCATTTTAAGTGGGGTCCCAGAGGTTGGACCCCTCCCAACAGTCACACATTTATTACCTATCCTATGGAGGAATTATGTATTTTATACACTGAACTGTTGGGTGAAATGATGTCTGTTATTTTGTGGTCTCAAGTTGCGACCTTTGATATAGTCATTGTGGCATATAATGTTAGGGTTGGGGCATGCTTTACTGTATGCTTTTAAGTTTTCCTTTCCATTGCAATAATGACCTGTTACAAATGACAGAAATTTTCGTGCCATTGAATCACATGTTGCAATGCAACCATCTCATACAGCTGTCAGGGCAGATCAGCTGACCATGCAGCGCAGCCTGAGCTTGTTTAGAGTGGAATTGCAATTGCAAGCCTCTTGGTAATGCTGTGTGGGTTTGGTAGAATGGCATGGATTATATTGTCTTTTTTGAGATATTATATCTAGTATTCTGCATTCAGTTACCTACACTCCTTAATTATCTTTGTAGATCTGTTCCACCTAGTTTGCCCTCTGTAAGTTAGTCATTGAAATTGGTTTCTTCTAGCCTTGTGTTTCTTTTTTTGTCAATGTCTGTTGATGTGTCAGCCTAGATTAAGTTTTTAGTCCTGGAAACTGCTTGTTTGTGTCACAGTCATTTAGAGAACAGGGATATCTTTAGATTTAGTAAAGGATCAATGGGGTCGAGTGTTCGGGTTAGTGTTAGGAATAGGGAAAGATTCAGAAAGAGATAAGGTTAGTTGTCGTCTGTCTTTGCTCTACTTCTGTATTAAAGCTATTCGTTTTGCTGTCCTCATCTATGTCTCTGCTATCACCTGCCTAGATATCTTGCATCTTTGATTGCATTCCTTTTACTTGTTTTGGTATTTGATACATGCTTTGCATTATTTTTCCTGTGGCTGCTTGATTGGCTACCATGTGACTCTAAGTATTGAGGGTATCTAAGTACTGGGAGCTACCGTAGGACCGAGGAAAGGTGACTGCTAACGGTGAAGTCCATGGCCAAAACTATCTAGATGTAATATATTAAATTTTTTAAATAACATTTTCAGCTGTGCATCACTTGACTCGAACTTGATCATCTTAAGAGAAAAGGAAAAAAGTTGTAGCATCAAGCTCTTGGACTCATGGACTTGTAGAAAATTTAAAGAAAAAACCCCCAACCATTACATGCCATTTTAGTACTGATGTCCCCTTATGTAGCATAGATTGTTTGGCCCCTTTCAGACTGCGGGGTTAGAGCATGACTTCAATTTCTGCACCCCATAAGTATACCACCAAGTTTACTGGGCAGGTCTTTTTTTTTTAAGACACAGGACTCACTAACTTTAAAAAAAACACTAATGGCAGTTTAATGTTATGGAATTAAAGAGATGATCTCACCACACTGTTTCACAGAGCCTGCTCTACACAGCCAGCTTCAGGTTCTCACTTCCTGTTCAGGCTGTGGGCGGTTCTACCACTGACTGACATTTCAGCTCTGCCATTCCAAGTTGAGTCTGATAAAGGGACATTTTTTATAGAGGGATTTTAACAGTAGGACAAAAGGAGGAAAAATAAACTCCTGTGCTATTGATAAGACACAACATGGAGTGAATGCACTATCCTGGTTGGGTCTGCTTGTGCAGAGAGGTGGTCAGCGACCTAAGAAACCTTCTGTAAACAAGCAGGAGATAAAACTGTTATAGCTCTGAAAGAGAGCAAAATCAGAATAGTAATTTATTTGGTAATATTTATTTTCTGTTGCCTACAGATTCAAAACAAATTAATGAGATAGGAATAACACTTTAATTACAGGATGCTATTTTGCTAGCCTTCTGATCATTTGAGGCTTGTCGTCAAGGAACACTTATAACAAAAATACAGTAAATAACTCCTTTAAGTTTTAGCAGTAGTAGTTTAATTTAGAACTTATCCTTGAGGTTTCCTACAAAAAATGGGATATTTAGGAGAAAGCTAGAATGACTCATAAAATAATTGTGAAGCTTTATTTTAATGAAAATGCAATTTTCTTTTTTTGTGTTTATTAATATTAATGGTTCTTTGCAGCTGTTGGATCCAGAATGATATAGTATTCTATGTGTCTGTTGTGTCCTACTTCGGAGTGGTCTTCCTTACCAACATTTCCATGTTTATTGTTGTACTTCTTCAAATCAAGTCACTGAAGTCTACAAGGATAAAGGACTGGAAGGCACTCTTTCTGCACGACATTAAAAACACTCTAAGTCTTGCCTTCTTACTTGGATTAACCTGGGGTTTTGTCTTCTTTGCCTGGGGTCCTGTACGAGTCGCCTTTCTATATCTTTTTGCTATTTTTAATACTCTACAAGGTAAGTACATACTGCACATGTTTCAAATACAGAATATGAAGACGATATATTCAATGACAAGTGGCCAAAGTACTAAGGGGGACTGCAAAACTAAGTTAAAAAAAATAGTTAAAAGTTTTACATAAAAATAAAAACATAAAAAATTCAAAACACCCCATTTTTCCATTGTGCTATGTCTAAGATGGGAAAAATTCT
The DNA here is from genome assembly GCA_025379985.1 of Phyllomedusa bahiana. Classification (NCBI taxonomy): domain Eukaryota; kingdom Metazoa; phylum Chordata; class Amphibia; order Anura; family Hylidae; genus Phyllomedusa; species Phyllomedusa bahiana. Next base: position 17,847 of record JAODAL010032832.1, read on the forward strand.
TAGGCGCCATTTACACGGCACTGGACAAATACCGGTCGGTTTATCCGACCGGTATTTGTCGGGTTTGTGTGCCGTCCCCATGATCAGCGGATTAGCGGAGAAAAGCCCTCCCCCTTCACATTGACTTGTTCATATTCCGTCCGAAAACCGGACGGAAGAATGTGCATGTTCAATGTTTTCCGGGCGGCCGGCGGTTTGAAAAACCGCTGGGCGGAAAACCCATGCAGCGGGGACTGCTGCATGGGTTTTCCATAGCGGCCCGGTGTGGCCGTTTGCGGCCAGTTTTTCAGACGATCTGCAAAACTGCAAACCTTCTGAAAAACCGGCCGTAAACCCGTGCCGTGGGGACATGCCCTTAGGGTTTAAAAGAATTTTTATTTTTTCTAATTAGTAAAATGTAAAAAAAAACATGTAAATTGATATTGCTGGTATCAAACTGACTTGCATGACAAAATTAACATATAATTTATACTGCACAGTCATAAAAACAAGAAACAAACAACAATGGTGCAATTGCAATTTTTCCTGTTATACCCCACAATTTTTTAAGGTTTCTCAATACATTATATAGTACATTAAATAGTACAAACTTCAGCTTGTCCTTTAATAAACAAGTCTTTAAATAGCTACCGTATGTTGATGGAAGCATAAACAATTATGACTCTTAGAAGCTGGAGATAGGAAAAAAGGACATGCCATCGCCAAAAATTGCTGTTTCAGGGAAGGGTTACTATAGATAAAAGCTCGGGAACAGATGTTTGTAGGATGCATGGGAATGTATGTGAAGGCATGTGTAGATCCAAGGAATATCTAAAAGATGAAGACCATGCAGATACACTTGTATAACTTTTCTCCAATTTTTCCTGTTTTCCATTTAATTTTTTCTTAATTCAGCTGCAGACCTAGGGGTCATGCACACAAAAGTACTAATATTCTTTCCATGAACTATACATTTAGAGCCAAGTGTATTTCCTCCCTTGACCAGAGGAAAGCTTTTCTTTCTTGGAAAAATGGCTTTGTTGGTCTCACAGGATGGTATCAGATACCATCCCTGGCTCTACATCTACGGAAAGATAGATAAAGATATAGCACATTTATAAACGTTAAGACTTACGGTAATGTTTTTAAAAAGACAATTATGAATAAGCTGCACTTCCAATGAGGGCATCTAAACAGGTAAATTATCAACCCTCAATATTGACCAGGATTCTGCTGTCATGTAAAGGGCATTGAGCTTCATGAGAAGAAGCTTGTCTATCAGCAGCTATACTTCTAAACTTTCTCTTGTGATTCTGACCGGAGCAGACACAGACAGGCATCAAAAATGTCCAGAAAACACCTTACAGCACCTTTATACTCCAGAATCTATAGACCATGTGATCCTAATGCATGGGAGATTTAAGGTGTCCACATACCTTTGATATCTGTCAGCTATTCTCTCTGAATATACATGTGGGAAGAGTAGAGAAAGCTGCTGCAAAACATGTCTGACCAAAGCTCATCTCTATGGAAAGTAAAAGCATCGGGTGTTGAAGCTCAACATGCCCGATTCTTCTCTTCTTCAACATCATCTATCAGAAAAAAGTTGTGGGCCTTCATACACATTACTAGCTGATGCTTGCCCAAATTGGCGGGTTTCAATAACGTTTGTCTGATGCATGTTATAGCCTCTCATTAACCTTTGGTCGAACCCTAGTTCAACCACAGCTACTGTATATCTCTTTATCCTCCAGAAACGTGAATTCTTAGCCAAATGTACATGTGTTTTGGATGGAGAGAGAGAAAAAGCAGAGGCCAGACTCCTCTAGAGATGACTTATCTCACTGAGATCAAAAGGGTTACCCGAAATCATCTGTTGGAGATGAGAAGGCAACCATGCACAACAGATGATGTGTCAGCTGAGATTTATCAGTTGTGTATGGACAGCTTAAGGGTGCTTTCACACAGCGCAGTTTTGGTGTATTTTTAAATGTGCTCCAATTAAACTGTCTTTATTATCAGCAAGCTTCTTTCAGTTGTCTAATTTGTTCAGAAAGGTGTTTCAAGTAAGTAATCAGTTACTGTGTTTAAGGTCTTGTGGATTACAAACACACTAATTGATTATTCACTTTCCAAACAGTTTAGATAAGTGAAAGAAGCTTGCTGGTAATAAAGCCAATTTAATTGGAGCGCAGTTAAAACTGCAGCAAAACTGTGCTGTGTGAAAGCACCCTAAGTCTTTAGGGCACTTTCACACAGTATGTTTTTTTGGTGCATTTTTGATGCATTTTTTGTGCAGAAATGTACAGCATTAATTGTGAGGCATGACATTTTAATTTGTGATTTCCAACCTCTTTCTACTGTGTTACCTGCTGCAGAAGGTCTCACAAGGAAACCTTATATGTTTTAGGCCCATCAGATTAGGGATGACTGCCCAGGTGGGATGTTTTGGATTCCTTTTTGGAGTTAGCAAATCACTGTATATATATGGTTTCCCTGCTAAAAGGTGGTGTCCCACTAGACTTGATAATAGAAAAGGAGTTATTCCTTCACAATTAGAAAGGGACAAATTGAGAGGTTAGAAATCAGGTTTTTAAAATAGTGTGTATCGAGGTTAAGTGTGATATATATAATAAAAAAAGCTAAATTTTAGTGCTTTATAGATTGAGAACTGATAGAGTTTAAGTTTGCCTATGGCAAAATAGTAAATATAGGTTCTGCACAAAATACGCATCAAAACGCATCTTATGTGAAAGCGCCCTTAGGGTCATCATGGAGATGCTTCAATATGTAGAGAACTATTGTAATGATAAATGCATTTTATTTATAAGACTATTTAGACGTTAATTACAATAAATATTCGTATTATTTATATTCTATCCTTTATTAGGATTTTTTATTTTTGGGTTCCACTGTCTAATAAAAGAGAATGTAAGAAGACACTGGAGGATGTATTTATGCTGTGGGAAATGTCAGCTTGATAATTTTTCAGGTGAGATTACACTTCGCTGTAGAAACCTGAACACATTAAAATTATCCATAAATGATGGATCCAAGAGTCTGAGTTATTTCTTTTGCCTTTTTCTGGGGTACCACAGTTAGACAATAGTAAAATCCTTCTTAATGGAGTTGTGTTGCTCCCATATTAGATATGTAGCCAGTAAAGTGAGGCGCTACGTTTTTGAGCTGTAGAATGTAGTAGGATTTAGCAGGGATGTCTTAATGGTATTAAGGGCCCCTTGGCAAAGCAGTGTACTGGACCCTGCCCAAACCCATGATAATACACCAGGCCATGCCTCTAACCATGCTGACTTTATGTCAGTCCACACCTTTAACCACGTCCAAACACAATGACATCACACCTGGACTCTTCAACTGGAACAGAAATATAATGGCAATGCCAATGGCATCCTGAGGATTCCTGATACATACATCAGACTACAGAGGCACCTCTGAAACTGGGGCCCCTGGGCAACTGCCTACTGTGCCCAATGGGTAACACAGCCCTGGGATTTAGTTATTTTGTTTTCTAGGACTAGTTTTACAAACATAAGTGTAAGTACTATGTCTGCAGCCATAGTTACATAGTTACATAGTTAGTACAGTTGAAAGAAGACACATGTCCATCAAGTTCAACCAAGGGTGGGGAAAATGTGGGTGAGGGAGAGACACAAGGACTTTAAGCCCAGCCTCACCACTGGTGAATGCCCAGAAACCCACAAGGCAAGAACCAATCTGCTCCAGTGGAGACCATATCTCTGACCCCAGAGCCTCCACCAGCCCGGATCCAGAATTTTACATGGCTACATACGCATTAATATTCTTTAGTTCCAGGTAGGTATCTAAGCCTTTTTTGAAACTCTCTACAGTTCCTGCTTTGACCAGCTCCTCAGGCAGGCTATTCCACAGATTCACAGTTCTTACAGTGAAGAACGCTCTTCTCCTCTGGAGATTGAATCCTTTTTTCTAGTTGAAGGGAATGTCCCCTTGTCTTTTGAGGGGGCTTCACTTGAAATAATTTTTCCCTATACTTTTTGTAGGGACCATTTATATATTTATATAAATTAATCATGTCCCCCGAAGCCGTCTTTTCTCAAGACTAAATAAGTTCAATTCTACTAACCTCTCCTCATAACTAAGATGCTCCATTCCCCTTATAAGTTTGGTTGCTCAACTTTGTACTCTCTCTAGCTCCATTACATTTCAGAACTGAAAAGCATATTCTAAGTGAGGACGCACCAATGCTTTGTACAGCGGTAGAATTAAATCCTTGTCTCACGAGTCCATGCCTCTTTTAATACACGCCAATATCTTACTTGCCCTAGAAGCAGCTGATTGACATTGCATGCTGTTCTGTAGTCTATGATCTACAAGAAAGCCCAGATCTTTCTCAACAAGCGATTCTCCAGGTTTTTCTCCCCCTAGGACATATGATGCCTGTAGATTATTTCTACCCAGATGCAGAACCTTACATTTATCCACATAGAAACCCATTTGCCAAGTGGATGCCCAAGCACTCAGTGTGTCCAGGTCTGCTTGCAATTTATGAGCATCTTCCATAGATTGCACTATCCTGCATAGCTTGGTGTCATCTGCAAAAATCGAAACCGTGCTATTGATCCCTTCCACTATATCGTTAATAAATACATTAAATAAGAGAGGACCTAATACTGAGCTCTGCGGCACACCACTCACAACTGGAGACCACTCAAAGTAGGAGTCATTTACCACCACTCTCTGAGTACGATCCAGCAGCCAGTTTTTAATCCAATTACACACTGTTATCTCTAACCCAATGGATTCTAATTTACCTAACAAACGTTTATGCGGTACAGTGTCAAATGCCTTTGCAAAGTCTAAAAACACAATATCCACAGCTGCCCCGCTATCCAGACTTCTACTCACCTCTTCATAAAAACAGATCAGATTGGTCTGACAGCTTCTGTCCTTAGTAAATCCATGCTGGCAATCACTAATAATATTGTGTTTGTCAACATACTCTTGTATATAGTCCCTTATGAGCCCCTCGAACATTTTTCCCACAACAGATGTTAAACTTACTGGTCTTTATTTTCCTGTGCAAGACTTGGAACCTTTTTTGAAGATGGGAACTACATTTGCCTTGCGCCAGTCTCCTGGTACTATATCAGTCACCAGGGAATCTCTAAATATCATGTACAGGGGCACACCGATAACCGAGCTGAGCTCTTTAAGAACTCTTGGGTGAATGTCATCAGGGCCTGGAGCCTTGTTGACATTCAGTTTATTTAACTTGACTTTGACTTTTACTACACTGAGCCAATTAATTATAGCAGATGATGTATTAACAGTACTGGCACCACCTACATCTGCACTTGGCCCACCCCCATCAACTACTATTTCATTGATAGTATATACTGAGCTGAAGAACCTATTTAGTACCTCTGCCTTCTCTTGGTCACCAGTGACAAGCTCCCCATCACAGGTATTTAAGGGTCCCACTTGCTCTGACTTTGGCTTTTTGGCATTTATATGCTTAAAGAATTTCTTGGGGTTAGTCTTACTGTCCTTGATCACCTGCCTTTCATTTTGAATTTTAGCTGCTTTTATCAATTTTTTACAGATTTTATTAAGCTCCCTGTAATTTTCAAAAGCTGATGCCGACCCCTCTGACTTATATTTTTTAAATGCCCTTTTTTATTGTTTATTGCCCTCTTAACAGAAGGTAGAAGCCATGTTGGTTTTAGTCGCCTATACTTGTTACCCATAGGAATATATTTTGCAATAAATTTCCCCAAAGTATATTTAATGCTCCCCCACTTGGCTTCTATATCACTATTTGCTAATAGCTGCTCCCAGTCTAGGTCCTGTATTGCGTCCCTCAATAAGGAAAATTTGGCCCTTTTAAAATTAAATGTTTTTGCCTTCCCGCTCTGTTTTTCTTTTTTCCAGTTTACGCTAAAATGAATTATATTGTGGTCACTGTTACCAAGATTTTCAGAAACCGTGACCGCTCCGACAAGTTCTGCTTTGTTAGAAATGACCAGATCCAACAGAGCATCACTTCTAGTGGGTTCCTCCACAAACTGCCCCATAAAATTATCCTCTAACAGATTGAGGAACTTCCTTCCCTTTTCAGTTGATGCAGAACCGTGACCCCAGTCAATGCCTGGGAAATTAAAGTCACCCATTATTATCACTGTACCTGCCTGTGCTGCCCGCACCATTTGATTATGCATCTGTTCTTCTATCTCCTCAGTGATGTTCGGGGGTCTATAGATTACACCAAAAATAATATTTTCTGCATTAATCCCCCCTTGTATTTAGTGGCTGATTATACCTAGCTAGCAGGTTGAACACCACCTCCACTCAGGTAAGAGGTTTGCTGAGGCATGATGAAAGGTGAAAATAGAAACCTAAATGCAGATCCTTTTATACTGTTTTACACTGGATGCATCACCTGTACTGTGTGCATTATTCTTATGCTGTGAAATCATTACATATAGGAACTGTATACACTGATAGCTCTAGGTACTTTATTCCTGTACTGTGGCATCACTGCACATTATCTCTGTGCTATGTCACTACTGTGTGCAATATCTATACAACGTGACAATGCTCTGCTGTATTCTGTGTGCAAGGAAAAGACACTTGGCACAGACTGGAGACAAAAATAAGCTTTTTTTCAGGATTCACTTATTGTGGACAGTGGTTATAATCAAAGCCGTCTTAACAGAATTATGGGCCCCTGGGCATAGCAGTGCAGTGGGCCCTGCCCAAATTCATGACATCACATTTCACCATGCCTCAAGCCCCACCTCCCCCCCCAAGCACATGCCCCTTATGCCTGGACAAGGGCAGCCTGCAGCCTACAAGACTATTTGGCAGGGCAGAGAGCCTTTGGCTCCATTCTCCACTATGGTTTTTAACTGTTTGCACGTCCTAAAAACACACAAAAAGTTACATAAGTGAAGCTAAACAAGGGATCCAGGGTATGTTTCTTGTATTCCTGGGGCATACTACACCACTTGGGGCCCATATATCTTTGGGGCCCCTGGGCAACTGCCTAGTATGCCCAATGGAAACGATGGCCCTGGTTATAGTGAAGTGAGGCTACATTTCAAATTTTGCTATGGGGCCCAAATGTTGTTTGTTGTGCCCCTGATTATTTAGTGCAAGAGGTGGTGGTCAGCTTTAACTATATACATCAGCACTGTCCTTCAGAGCAACTGACGTTCACTACGCATCCCAGTATAATAGTAACTGCCTGACAGAAGCTACAGAGCAAGAAAGTGGAATACTGATACCAAGCACCTCTGCCTTTCCAAATTCAGTGGGAACCAAACTAAAACTTTTGATAGCATAAAAGTAATATAATTCATAGTTTTAGAATACAAAGAAAACATGCACAAAGAAACTCAACCTTAGAGTAACAATCTTATCAATAAGTCAAGCAATGAAAAGGACCTCCTACAAGGACTTACAACTTATAAAGATACAGGGGTGAAATAAGAGGTTGAAGTATTTGTTTTGTACAATCATCAAGCCATTTTTTAATAAAAGATAGTAAGTACAATCATCAAGCCATTTTTTAATAAAAGATAGTAAGTACAAAGCTAAATGAGCCAGGTAATATTAAAGGATCCTATCTCACACATTGATGGCATATGTGTGGGTTCCAGAGGTGGGACCTTCACATTTCTTGAACATATGCCCCCAAATGTCTCCATTCAGAATGGAGAGTAGGTGACACTTGTACACTACTCTCCATTGTGTTCTATGGGAGTTCTAAGTACAACCAAGCGATGTGTTAGAACGGAGAGTAGGCCACACTTGCACACTACTCTACATTCTGTTCTGTAGGAGTTATGAAGCCTGAGATGTGACATTCAGGGGCTTGTTCCCAGGATGGGTGGGGGTTCCATTGGTGAAGCCATCAATATGTGAGATGGGAACACTCTTAAGCAAGGTAATATTGGAATACCAGTCAAGTTCTATTACTGTAAGGCTATGTTCACATGGCTTATTTGCGGGGCGTTACTCCGCCCCGAAATTATGCCGTGTGGACGGGGGCCGGGGCGGGAGGCGGGCACCTCGCCGGCCCATAGACATTCATTACCAGCGGCTCGCATACGCCGCTGGTAATTCACATGTGAATTATCTCCCCCCGCAGCGTATTCGCCGAGCAGGGAGAGGAGACGTAATCCATAGTTCTCTATGAGAACTGTGGATTACCGTAATGACTGGGACGTATTCCAGCCATAATTTGCGCACTCCGGCGCGTAATTACGGACTGAAATACGTATCATTTTAAGCCGTGTGAACATGGCCTTACAGTGGACAAGAGATGTTTCAGAGCCTAGAATATCTGTATAGGGACTTGGAATATTACTGCCAGTGTGTTTGGTGTCAATCAAAAGGAGTTGGCGGTTGGGTAAGTGCTTTATTTCAGTGGAACCAAGATGAAATCATTTAATGTTCCTAAAGGTGACAAATAAGGCTGACTAAAGAGAGATACAATGCAAAGATCATTGTATTGGAATAAAAACCGTGTAGGGCATGAAACTCACTGCACATCTGATAATTGCTATAGAGAAAATGTGACACAATTTTTCATACTTTCCAGTGATGATGAGTAATTGTGCATTGCTAGTTCTATTTTAACTCACATTTACTTGCACAGAAATCATGAGGCAAAAGCCTTTTTCATCTGACAAACAGTCTGATGATCGACTGATCACTATAGAGCTATTTCTAGAGATTAGTTGATCTTGCAGTGGGAAGCCATATGTGTGCTATACAGCACTAGGGGAAGTATTATATTAGAGTGCCTTGCTTTTAGCAACTATCCTGCAAATGGAGAGGAGGTTCAAACAGAAGAAATCCCTCAATAGCATCCATATGTTTTAACCGGGGATGAGACAACCCTTTAAGATTCTTTTGCATGGCATTCTAGTTTTTCTCCATATTAGTGACATATCACTTTCTGTAAGGATATCTTGGTTTGTGGCAAAGGAAAAAGAGCTACCAGCCTTTAAAGAGATGCAAACAAAATGGTAATGACCATGCCTGTTCAGGCCACAGCGTGGTCCTCTGCACGTAAGGTATGGTGGAAACTGCGCTGTTGGCCATGATTGTGTCTGTGTTGTGCGTGTGTTTTACACTGGTCTGAACGCTGTCTGATTTCTGTGCTGACTTTGATTGATTGACAGGTTCTCTACCACACCCGTCTGCTGCTTTTGTAGCCTCGTGCTGAGCTGCAGCTAATGTAGACTGAGTGTAATGGACAGCTGCCTTTCTCACCTAGGCTGTGTTCTGTATGTTCTGGATGTTAGGGGGCCGTGGTCTCTGGCATCCCATTTAAGATCACTTCTGCTCTGAGAACATTGCTGGTAATAGTCTAGTCCATTTTGTCTGAGAAGGTGTACCAGTTCCTATTGTATCACTTGGTTTCTGATCCTTTTGCCTAACGTTTCGGTACTGCATTGTGTTCTCCGACTTTGACCTGTTTTGTTTGACCTCCCGCTTTAGTTTTTGTTTGTTTTGTCTGTTCAATGTTGTATTTTACCTAAGTAGGGTTTGTCGTCTAGTTGTTGCTGACCGCTTAGGGTCGGGCCAATTAGTAGGCAGAGACAGGCTTGGAGGGCTTAGTGCTAGGGTGCACTGTCTGTCCATCTAGATTCCAGGGTCTCCAACACAAAACCTTTCAACACAGCAGCAATAACCATGACCTGATTCTATACACTGATTAATATATGTCTCACTCTCTTTTCCTCTTTAGACTGGAGCAGACTGAGCAATGTGGAGACAAAATATAACGGTCGCATTCACTTCTCACCATCTGATTCATACCAGTCAACAAAGTCTAGCAACACAGCTTCTACTTCCAATGCATCAAGTCTATCGAGCTTCTCTAGAGATGCTTTTTATGGGAAGAGCTATATAGATGGTAAGTAGGTGGCAATGTTAGCATCCGTGTTACATCCACCCATGAGGAGCTCAAAAGCTGTGACTGACTGCTATTCTTTTTTTTTTTTAAATATGACATTTTTAGACATTAATATAAACCTTAAATGTTTCCCAACAAACATGTCCTAACCACAACTGAGGCTGAACTAGTATTTTTAAAGGGGTTGTCTCACTACCAAGATTAGCTTTCAGCATGTATGGAAGGTTGAATCAATACTTTTCCCAATTACAGTAGTCTTTCCATATTACCTAGGTCAGGAAATAAGAGAGATTTTATCTGCTGCGAGTGCACACAGGTTTCTCTGGTAACCTGCCTGCTCTCTCTACTGTTTGTCTGATCTGAGAGCAGGAAGTGATGTCACCTCAGGTCGGCACACAGAACATCGGTAGCTTGAGAACAGAGTGTGTTATCTCTAACAAACAAAGGAGATCAATTACTTTTGATTGTTGACTTTAAGCTCTGAATCCTTCTGCACTATAGACCACATCTCCCGCAATCATGTCACTGCAATTAGAAGAGCTGGGAACACAGAGCTTATATGCTAATCATTGCTGTAGAACCCCCCACAGCCTAATCAGGAAGAGTAAGGAAGCATGAATATGAAGCTGCTTGTGGCTCTGTGAAACAGCAATGGTGAGACAACCCCTTCAAGAGAATCTCATATTTACAAGAAAAAAATATTGTAGTTACTGAATCCCTCCTTAAGGGATTTTTATGTCATAAACTGTTTTCATTTATTTCTGCAAATAAACGTCAAAGAGTTTTACTGGATAAAAACATTGACGGCGTTCTCTCAGGCCATGGAATCTATGTTTGATTGATGGAGGTCTGAGCTCCCTTCTGATCATCAGATCATAGTATGCTGCTTTAAGGGCCCCCCCCACTAATTATTATTCTTTTGGAACCATGCAATGGCCTTTTTCCCCGTCTTTAAGGGCAGGGCTAAATTAAAGTTGTTTCCACTGATAGTTGGTGACATGTAGCTTAGAACATGGTGTGCAGGATGTACCTACAGAACCAGCTATACAGACACCCATGAAATGGAGCAGTTTCCAGAAGCAACCAAACTGCATAAGTTTTTTACACATGAAGCCAAGTGTTTTTTCGGGTCACCCTAATTGCAGAGGCAGATAAAGCAATACAGTTTAGCAAAATATAGACCAGCTCTGCAACACACTATAAATATAATATCCTAAGCCCCTCAACAACAGCTTCTCATAATTTTTTGGCTCATTTTTTTCCTCCTTGCCTACATAGACATATAAAGGCATGTTTTTTGTGAGACAAGATATACTTTTTAATGGTGAAATTGACTGTACCATAGAATATACTGGGAAACAAATTTTAGGGTAAATTGTGTAAAAATTTGTACTATCGCCATTGTTGCAGTTGGATTGTTTTTTATGGTCATTCACTTTTCTGTATACTTAGGGCGACATGTCCGAAAAGTGGCGTATCTATGCCAGTTTTAGGCGCATTAAATCAGTGTAAAGTGCGCCTGAAAGTCCGATACTTTCTAAAAATTGGCATCAGGTATACCTTGTTTAGATTACTTAATGAGCCTTAACTGGCACATCGTATCAAAAAAGGGCGCATTGCATCAAAAAAGGGGCATTGTATCAAAAAATGGGGCAATGTATCAAAAAAGGGCGCATTGCATCAAAAAAGGGCGCATTGCTCAACACTCTGCACATAGCATATCATTGGAAGTATATGGTATGCGTCTATCGAGGCTCATTGCCTGAAGGGAGCGCATAACATATGTAAGGCGCCTCAATAGGCGCATAGCGCGACGGGGCACACATTACAAAGTGTCGTTCCTGGGGCATAATGCGCCTAGTTTTGGTGTACGACAGTTCATTTACAACAAAAATATGGCGTAAAAAGTGGGTTTGCCGCAAAATAGAACAAAAATCTGACGTTGCCGTGTTGGGACATGTCGCCCTTAATGTTTTATCAGGTTGTACGATTCTTGTGATGCCAGATATGTAGGGTTTTGGTTATGTTTTAGTACTTTTAAAAAATAAAAACTTTCTGTCTCCTAAACTGGTGCTGCAGCACCATTTTCTGTAAACACTACCTTTTTTGTTTTTTCTAGCTATGGATCTTAGAGGAGGGCTCATTTTTTGCAAGTTAAAGTGAAGTTTTTATTGGTTTTATTCAGGGATACATGTGACTTCTTAACTTTTTATTTCAAATTTTGGGGACAGGAATTGACCAAAAAAAACCTGGAATTTTTTGAGTTTAATCCTGTGAAAAAGTAAACAACTTAACCTTTCACAGGGTGAGAAGAAAGGTGAGGCAAGGGTTAACTTGTGGGGCTGCCCTTTACAGGGTGGTAGCTCCCTCAAGAGACAGTTTACTTCAAGGGATTTCTGCAGGGTAAGAAAGTAGAGAAAAAAAACCCTCTTTCATCTTCAGATACTCTTGGGGATTTATATCCATCCAGACACGGTTACCCTGGTTGGATTACTCTGGAGGACTACACTATACCTTGATCAGAATGTCCATTGAATTAGTGAGTTCCTTTTTTAAACCACTCTGGTTCTATGGATAATCTTTGCTATTTACACTGAGTAAGATGAGCTTTTTTGTTATTATCTACTTTAGATATTGAGGTTACTCGCTTCTTGGCAATGATTTCTGTCCTATATGAGTTTCCGTATGGTTTATTATCTGACAACAGCAGTGATTTGTGTTATCACAAACTAAGCCACAAAACAGGTAAAAACACTGCCTTCAGTGCCACCCTATGACACTGTACCCTATGACACTATCCTCAAACAGAAGATCCACTGGATGCCTTTTTGCAGTTCCCTTGTCTCCGCTATTCCCTGATTGAAGAAGATTTACAAATGATGACACCGATGTGTTGGTCAATTCAGTAGCAATGTTCACATATAATTTTGCCTATGAACTCCAATACCCACCCAACCACCCATTCGGCTTTTGATCTACACTTGACAGACTGAGCTATTTTTCCATCAAATGTGACGGCATGTGCTTTGCTGACTTTCATGTTTTGCTTTCGTCATTGCCCCTACCTAGGCCATCATTATCTTGGCCTAAAATAATAGAGCTGTTATCCTGTCATCCCACTCTTCCACCCACTATTATAATGAGATTACCCTACGGCAGCAGTAATTTGATAAAGGTTTTATCTACCTTTCAAAATTTTTAAGCCTTTGTGATCACTTCTGCAAAAGGACAATATTTTGAATTTCATATTTAGGTGCTAGTAAATGCCAAGTAAAAAAAATTCTAAAAAAAAAAACCCCAAATAGTTTTCCATAAATTTTCAGTTTAAGAAATTAATCACTTTCTGTCAAAAGTTTGGTGATCCTGTCACAGTATTTTATAGAAATGAATTTTTTAGTTCTTCTACTGCCATGAGTGAGATAAACATCCTGAATAATTGGATCTTTTGCTTGCTTTGTGTAGGAGGAGGAATATTCATCAGCTCAGCTCGCACAGCACATCCATATGATGCAACTGTCTATCCCGACAACAGGAGAATATTAACATTCCTGGATTTAGACACTCAATGAAATGGACTGAAAAAAATTGTCTTTTAGAAGAGCTTTAAGATGGTCTATTGATCTGAATTTGAAATAAAAAATTATAATCTGTGTATATGTGGGTTAAAACAGTGGTGTAATCTGAAATCCATTATAACTGAAGATAAGCAGCTATATATTATATATTTTATATATTGTAGTAAACGATTTCAAACAGTTAAATCAGTTATAAGCTGTAGACCCTGGTTCCTCAAGACATCCTGCCACTAAGAGTCCCAACAATCAGCTGTAATATATAGAAGATTCTGATAGTAAGTAGTCAACTCTTCCTCTCCCCCAGGAACAATCGTGCTTTTATACAGTTTAGTCACATTATTATGACCACTTTCCCTTTTAACATTGACAGTGCTTAGCTTATGGAGCGATGATTATTGGTTTTCGGATCAGGGGCGGCAGTATTTTTGAAACTGCACAGTTTGCTAACTCTTTGCATGCTGCTGTGGTGATGGACAAATGGAAATGGCATCATTGAGGCTATATGACATGAAAATTGTGGAGTACCACATGTCATTCAAGTAAGAGGTGAATGTTAACTACAACAGTGCACAAGGGCGGACTGACACTCTACAGTGGAGCAGCCTACCGTCAAAGTAAACCAGGGGCTACCAGACATGTGTCTAAAATAACAGTCCAGTGAACCCTACTGTGCATGAACATCACGATGTGCACCGTGGTTCCTGCTCTGGACCGCAGTTGCGTTCGTGCCGGCCTTCCCCGGGGCTGCAGCTGCTTACCTCTACCCACTCCTGCTCCATTCTCCGGCTGCTGATCAGGGCGCGCGTACCTGCTCCCTAGGACGCACGCCAGCTCCCCGAAACTCAAAGGACCAGCACACCAATGACTGGATAATCCCTAGGACGCTGATCCGTTGATATCTAGCTTCCCCCATGTCTCCCATGTTAGCTGATAGAGTTCCCCTGTGTACTTACCCATTGCTTGGACTTTGACCTCATTTGCCTGCCATCTGCCCTGACCTTATTGCCTAATCGTGACCACGCCTCTGCCTTATCCCTTTGTGCCCGGCTGTCACCGTGAGTGGTCACGTCAGGGTAGCGTCCTAGGAGTCCAACTACAGCAAAGCCCAACCAGCCTTTCAGTGGGGGCTGGTGAAGACCAGGGAACTGCTTGGACCCTGCCCCATGGCTTGGCTCATACCACCTCCACACAGTGACCGAGAGGATCCACTACCTGTCATTCGTGATAATGGGGCTTCAAAACAGATGGATGTCACTGCACCTCTGCTGAAGTAGTATCACTGGCAGAAAAGGCTTTAATGTTCATGGCAGTATCAGAATTGGATTTCGTCTGTTTGGCCAATGGCTGCCTTCTTCAGCGAGTCACAGTTTCAGCAGGAAGAACATAAGCTGGTGGTGGCGGGGTTATGGTCTGGGGAATGTTTATGTGGCATGTTTAGGGCCCGCTCATCCACGTAGAAGGAACTTTCAACCGATTTGGGTATAAATCTATCATTGCTGATCACATACACCAATACATGCTAATTTTTTTCCCTATCCAGCAAGTCAAAGTGACTTGTCAAATGGCTAGAAATATCCGACAGTGGTTGACAGAGCATGAATAGGACTTCCAAGTACTGAACTGGCGCCTAATTTTCCACACATGAACCCAATTAAGACCACCTTGATCTTTGTTCTCTACATGGATCCTCCCCCATTCATCCTCCAGCAACTGTGGGATGCAGACAGCATGACTCCAGATACCTGTGAAAACCTACCAGGACCTCATTGACTCACTCCAATCCCGTCTAGCTGCTGTTCATACGGCACATGCCGCCAACTCTGGATATTAGCTAATGGTCATAATAATGTGCCTCAACTGTGTCTATAACAGTCATATATTAGTTATATAGCAGCATAGACCAGTCATGGTGCATGCTGTGGGCTGCTCATGTCAGTGCAATAGAGGAGAGAACATCCTTCTAATATAATTAAGATGATGAGCCGAGACTGGTCTGGAGATCTGTCAATCATGGTGACCAGAGCAATGCCAGCAGGGGCAATCTCTTGACCTTCGCTCATGAAACCGATGTCAGGTTCCCTTTAGCTTTTATTGCAGCCCTTGTACAATCTGTTAATGTGCCAACAGATATAAGGCAGGTGACAATCTGACATCTGATGTGTGGTGGGTACACAGTAGACTTTGCTGGTGGTGCAGCCCTGACTGTTTGAAATAAACATATCATACTGTCCCTTAAAAATTGTGTATCTGGTTACAAGACTCCACAGTTACAAGTGTGTTGTAAAGCCACCAGGACTCCATGGAAAACTATACAATGAGCCCCCAGTCTAAAGGGCAAAGGAGATGATTTTCTATGGATGGTGACACTGGACAGTGGGTGAAAATATAAATCAAGGCAGTATTTGTCCTGTGCGATTCTAAACTGACCATATGTACTTTAAAGGGAACCTGTCACATAGATTATGTCCCCCTTGCTGAGGGCAGCACAAGCTAGTGTAAGACCTGCTGTTCCCAGCGCTGTGTCCCTTATTCTGTAAGATGCTGCAGTTTCAGAGCACTTGATGCTCAAATCTGGCAGTATGCAGCCTGTTCTGACAGAGAGGAGTCAAGCTTATTCATGAGCAGGTGTTAGTCCTACCCACCCACAGCTAGCACAGGTTTCTACCTATGCAAAGAAAAAGGTTAAATCAGCCGTGAGTGGGCAGGGCTATCCACGGACATGCGGGGCTAACGCCTGCTCATGAATTAAGTAGACTCTTCTATGGCAGAGTAGGCTCAGATTTGAGCATTATGCTCTGAAACTGCTGTATCTCACAGTATAAGGGACACAGCGCTAAAAACAGAATGTCCGTCACTAGCTTGTGCTGTCCTCAGCAAGGGGAGTATAACCTATGTGACAGGTTCCCTTAGGTTATGTAATTAAATGAAATGATGATACATACAGCATATCCCTGAAGCACTGAAACCCTGTATCAAATCGATATCAGGGGGTATCCTGCTACAACTGATTCATCCATCAATCAACTCCTATCAAGTATATCTCCACGTACAGTGAGTGTGCTGTGCTCCTCCCCATTTTAATGTTTTTACATGGTAGCAGCTAGTGCCTTTTACACTTATTTACAAAAATAGGAATGTTCCCAGGCAGGAATGTCAGATTGCTGTAAAACTCATCATGCAGTTATGTCCCAGGCCGGTATGTAAATGAGTACAGGTGTAGTCTAAAAAGACACTGAGGGCGGCATGCACAAATGGGGCTACGCCGGTTTCCTGGCGTGATTTGCGGCAAAAATTGTCCTTGCCCCTGTGTGACATGTTTTTGAAAGGTCTTTCGACAAAAACTGGCGAGTGTCCGACAACCTTGACAGTTTTGTATGCGACAATTCTTAGGGGGCATGTCGTGATTAGGCACATTTTTGAATGTATCTCAACAGAACGTGGCGTACAAATGTCATACTACTTCATGCCAATTTCAAGGTGGTGAGACAAATTTTACCGCATGATTTTGATTCACAGTGGGACACTTGTATAAAGTGCTGTGAGACACTTTCATACATACTGACGAATGCTACACTAACCTACTGAAAAGTACAACTGTCTAGTCTGTGCCAGTTTTCATACATGTCACCCTGAGTCTTGCTACAAGAGAGTGTAGGGCTAGGTCTACACAGCAAGGATGCCAAATTTCATGCGCATATTAATGTCATAGAATGCACCTGATTTATGAACCCGCTGTATAGCGGGTTCATAAATAAGGTGCATTCTAGCGCTCGGGCGACACTTCTGGCTCAGGTATTCCACTTTGAAAGTGGTATACCTGTTCCAGCTGTAATGCGCCCAGAAATGCTGTAGCGAAGCTAGAAATCTACAGTTCTAGTGCGCCCAGCCTCTCGCAGGCACTATGTAATGCGCCCAGGAGTGGCGTGCGGAAGATTTAAAATGTATGAATGGGGAAGTGCCTGATATCGGGCTGAAAAGATGGCAGTTTTCTGGCACAGCCCCGTTCATACATGTCGCCCAGCAAATGTCAGAATGCCGTCCAAAATCCGACGGCAGTTTTGGGATTTGCTGTTGGTCCCTGACATTGAATATACGGGAATCTGACGGCACTCCGGCGGAATCCTGTGGAATATATATACAACATGTTGCATATCGTGCCCGATTTTAAAACTGATGGTAAAAAATTTGTGCTGTGTAATCCACAGCATGGTTTTTTTTATTGCTGTAAATGTAGCACAAAGTACCATCGGATTTTCGGCAGATTCAAAATACTGAATCCATGGAAAATCTGTGCTGTGTAGACCTAGACTAAAAGTGCTTCACCCAATCTCTGGAAAAAAAGCTCTCAGAGGTATTTTTGAGTAGCGTACCTCTCGGTGAGAAATTGTTGATTGTGAAGCATTCTCTGTGACACACTCGAAACACCTTGCCCAGCTGACAAATTTTGAGAGTGGGCTCATCAAAAGACTAAGGAAGCAGGATGGTCATTTCGACGAATGGTCCACTTTCTAGGCTGTTTTGACCAAGCTGCTAGGAGGTGCTGGAAGCAGTAGTTATGTAAGGGCATGCACACTTAGGGCGACATGTAAGAAAACTGGCATAGACTACAATCATACGTCTCAGTAGGTTAGTGGAGTATTCGTCAGTATGTATGAAAGTGTCTCAAAGCACTTTATAAATGTGTCCCGTTGTGAGACAAAAAACATGCGCTAAAATATGCACCAAAATTAGTCTCGTTAGTTTGAAATTGGCATGGCTTAGTACGACATTTGTGCACCACATTCTTTCGGGATACATACATAAATGTGTCTAAACTTATGAATGTGGCGCGATATGTCCCCTAAGAATTGCTGTGGACAAAACTTTCGAAGGTGTCGGACGTGGGTCAGTTTTGGTTCAAGACCTTTTAAAAATATGTCAGGCAGGGGAAATTACAGTTTTTTTTTCTGGGTGCAAATCACTCCTCATTCATACATATCGCCCTAAGTGAACAGGTTCCAGACTGCCCAGCAGAGAGGACTTATAGGGACTAGAGTCTACTTTCAGTTGCAGTTTTCCGTAATAAACTGATCCTTGCTATTATATTGTAATCATTTACATAAATCATTATTACATGCAAACATCTAAGGCGACATCTCAGAAAAGGGGCACTGCCATGTCATTTTTAAGGTGCATTAAGTGAGTGTATAATGCGCCTGAATGAAGGAACTTGTCAAAAATCTGGCATGTGGTATACCTTGCATAGTGTAATTGATGCGCCTAATCTAGGCTCATAGCATAATGTAGGCGTATAGTGTATCATTGTAGCATATTTGATGCACCTACTTTAGGCGCATTCAAATGTGTTGTGCCTGGCGAATAATGCGCCTAGTTCAGGTGTACGAGAGCTCATTTATATACATAAGAGAGCGTCGTTTTTGGTGCAAAATACACCAAAAAAATGGCACAGTCTTAATGGGACAAGTCACCCATAAAGTTTCATTTGATTTCAAACACCTCTTTTTTTGTGCGTTCTATTTTTTGTCCATCTCCTTTACACATATCAACGAAATATCTGACAGATCCCTTATGTAACCTTCCCTTGTCTATGCAGCTGGCAGTTGGCATGTAATTACCAAACTAACCCAAGACTGTAAGTTTTTTAACAAGTTGGAAATAAAGTATTATGTGATCTAAAATAAAAATAAGGGATTAACATGGGTTTTTTTTTGCTTGATTTCTCCCCCAACCTTTTTTCATTCTATTCGGGAACCTATTGGTGTAACACTCTGCATTCTAAAGTTTTCCTTAAAGTTCATTTTTGTTGTTTTATATGCTTTTATAAAAGATTAAAAATATAATTTATACAGCAAATGTCAAGCTATGAGTTCCATAATGCTGCCTCTTTTGAATGCTGACAAGTTCTTATTTTTTACACTTGCTTTAAAAATCTAACTGGCAGCAAAACGTTTGGCACAAATTCCAGGTCTAGTGAGGACTTTGCCAAATTTTCTCTTATCCGACAAAATGTCTTAAAAGCTACAAGTACAAAATGGATTTTATGATAGGATCCTCCCCAAGGTCTGTTGCCATGGCAGTACATCCAATTACTAATCTTGCATCAGTAAAAGTAACATTTGCTTGTTACTACACCAAAGCTGCTGTCATTGTGCCAATCCTTCGGAGACATCTGATCAAGGAAGATGCTCCAAATAGGATAAAAACATAACTCTGTTCCAAATGGCATTACTGAACCATACTGGAGGCATTTTCTAAGCCTAAATGTTTACTATGCTCCGATTCTAATTTTCTGAGTGAGATCTAAAATCAATTTCTGGAAAAAGACCGTTTAGTGGCATAAACACATTTCCTTGCTCTTTTGAGGGGCCCATATAGGAATCATAGTTCTTTTAGGAAAAAAAAACATCACTAATATTGACAGATTATTGCAAAACTCTAACAAAAAGCAATTTTCGTTGTTTGGAAGGATCTAGGTTCGTATTTCAAGCTGTTGCTGTTGATCTAAAAAAAAAAAGTCCCTATTTGTCTGGCCTGAATCCAGAATAATTGTTAACCCCTTAAGACACACGCCTGAAAAGTAGTTAATGATCAGAAAAAATTTTTAGTTTTTGCCTCCTTGCGTTTTAACATTTGTAACTTTTTTATTTTTTTAATGACACAGTTGTATGAGGCCTCGTTTTATTCGAGACAAGTTGTACTTTGTGGGGGAATTATATAAATAATTGCAGAATTTTTGTTTCAAATTTTTTTTATTTGTTTATTTTTTTACATTTTTCTTGCACCATTCACATTTCACACTTAATAACTTGTTAGTTTAATTCTACAGGTTATTACGGTCGTGTGGATACCTAATATGTGTAGGGGTTTTTGTGCGTGTAATGTATGTACAATTATTTTTTATTAAATATTTATTTTTATTTTTATTTTTTTATCTTTTTTTACACTTTTTATGTTTTTTTACTTTTTTTTTTGTAATTCCCATGAAGGGAGAACTGTTTTACTTTTTTCTACACTTTGTAATGTATTAGCATATTCATATATGCTAATACATTGTAATCACAGGCAGTGATCAGGGCAACTCATACTCTGCCCTGATCGCTGGCTTCTTACACAGACAGCCTTGGGACTACTCTAGGTCCCCAGTGCTGACTGTGCAGCCGTTCCCCGGGCTCTGTCAGGTCACTGAATGTTCCGATCACCCGACAGAGCAGGGAAACCCTTTCATTGCACTGCGGTAACGAACTGCGGAAATCAAAGTGTTAAAGCACCCGAGAGCGGAGGTTTTCTCCACTCCCCAGTGCTTGCAGGAGCTGCGCTGGGATCAGGGCTGTGTAGTACAGCCCCGTTCCCAGTGCTGCAGTGGCGCCCGGAGCCGCAAACTCCGATGTCTGCCACAAAAGACGTCGCTGCAGATGAACAATCTGAAATGCCCGACGCCAAAAGACGGTGGGCGGTCGTTAAGGAGTTAAAGGGGTTTTGTCACAAAGCAAAATCCCTTTCTGAGGCTCGGTCATATCTCGCTACAAACCTGTCTCATAGAACGGGGAAATGGTCACGCCTGTGCAGTTCTCCCAATCTTTTTTCTGGTAGTTTTGAATATATCCAGGCAAGTGTGCTTAGCTATATTCAGAACTACAGTAGACAAGAAAGTGGGAGAGCTGTTTGGCCATTTCCCCATTGCTTCGTGGAAAAACCCCTTTAAAATGCATCAACATAGATCAAAGTCACGGTCAAGGCCATGTTTACAGTCCATTCTGCCCTAGAGTAAAAACAATATGACCAACTTTAAGGGGTATTACTATTTTACTGATTAGCTTTAAACATGTAGGTAGGGGTAAATAAAGATTATTACCAAATACACTGATGTTCTGATTTTGCTAGAGCAGTTCTTATCTCCTGTCTGTTTACACAAGCTTCCCTAGGTTACCGACCACCTCGTTTTGCTCCAACAGGCTAGACAGTCCTGGCCAGGATGGTGTCTTCACTCCCTGCTGGTTTTTATCACACAGCTTGTCTATGTTTCTTACTGACAAAATGTGACCCTATAGAGCGCTGCAGTCTTGTTCCCTGCTGTTTAACCCTTTCCATTAGCAATGTCCCTCTAACAAGCTCAGCCAGGGATAGCAGAGCTGATATGCCAATCACTGCTGAAGAACCACGTACAATCTAACTAGTAAGTTGGAGCCTAAAGCAGGCTCTGTTAAACAGCATGGCAAGAAAACCCCTTTAAGGAATTGTCCCGCCAACAGCATTTATCACTTACTATAGGATAGGCAATAAATGTATGATCCTGGGGATCTGTTGGCATCCCCTCTGAGATGTCCCTCAGCTCCACAGTACACATGCATGCTCATGTGCAGGCTTGCAGACACACGCACCCACTACACACAAATATACGACACATAAGCACACTCACTACTTAGAGTAATGCACACTCTCTAATTATATACAGTACATTGCAATCATCCATTTGCATACTTATACTATATACTTACACATACAATCATGAGAAAAAGAAAGTACAACCTCTTTGAATTCTATGGTTTTGCATAAAAGGGCATAGTAAAAAAAATATGGTCCTTAGAAGGTCTAAAACTTAGGTAAATGCAATCTCAGATCAACAACAACGCATGAAAAGCTACAACATGCAGAAGCAGTTTGTGAAAAAAAGGAGTTACACCCTCACTGCTTAAATAGGAATTAAGAGGGCAAGTAGCAGCCAGGAGCTGGTAATCAAATGTCCCAGATTAAGCAACAGCAAGTGTAGCACCCCTTTAAGGGTATGTTCACACATCGTATTGCAGCTCATACAGGTAGACGCCACAATACGCCTTTGTTAGCACTGTTAAAAATACGCGCATGCAAGTAAGCACTTTCAATGTGCAAAAGCCCGAGGCGGCTTTCTGCCTCCTATACTTTTGCATTACTTGTCAGGTCTCTTTTTTACAATGGTTTTATTCCCCCCAACCCCTTTATAAATTCCCTTAAAATAAAAAATTTAATAAAAAATAAAAAAAAGGAACAATAAATTTAAAAAAAACACCAAAAAAACAAAAAAAAAAAAAAAAAAACCCCCCAAAAAAAAAACATAAAAAAAAAAAAAAAAACCAAAAAAAAAAAAAAAACCCCACCCAAAAACAAACCAAACCAAACCCCCCAAAAACAAACAAATAAAAAACCAAACAACCCACAAAAAACCCCCCAAAAAAAAAAAAACAAAAAAAAACCCAAAAAAACAAAACCCCAAAAAAAAAAAAAACAAAAAAAAAAAAACCCAACCCCCCAAAAAAAAAACCAAAAAAAAAAAAAAACCAAAACCAAAAAAAAAACCCCAAAAAAAAAACCAAAAAAAACACCAAAAACCCAAAAAAAAAAAAAAAAAAACCCCCAAAAAAAAAAAAAAAAAAAAAAAAAACCCCCCCCAAAAAAAAACCCAAAACAAAACAAAAACCCAAAAACAAAAAAAAAACCCCAAAAAAACCCAAAACCCCCAAAAAACCAAACAAAAAAAAAAACCAAAAAAAAACCCCCCAAAAAAAAACACCCAACCACCCCCCCCAAAAAACCCCCCCCCCAAAAAAACAAAACCCCCCCCCCCAAAAAAAACCCCCCCCCCCCCCCCCCAAAAAAAACCCACCCCCCCCCCACCCACCCCCCCCCCCCCCCCACACCCCACCCCCCCCCCCCCCCCCCCCCCCCCCCCCCCCCCCCCCCCCCCCAACCCCCCCCCCCCCCCCCCCCCCCCCCCCCCCCCACCCCCCCCCCCCCCCCCCCCCCCCCCCCCACCCCCCCCCCCCCCCCCCCCCCCCCCCCCCCCCCAACACAAACCCCCCCCCCCCCCCCCAAAACAAAAAAAAACAAAAACAAATAAAAACCTTTTTTAAAAAAACCCCCAATGCATTAGGGATATGGGCCATATAATTTTTAAAAAGGGTTTTAAACTTAAAATCACCCACCAAAAAACATTTGCATTTTGTTTTTTATGTTAAAAAATAAAAAATTTTAATAAGGTTAATACGCGGCATCGCTTTGAATTAAATTTAATTGTTTAATTTTTTTTGCTAATTAAATTTTAAAAAGTTAAAAAGCTGTTTGTTATAGTTGCTCATCTGGCTCAGCTCTGGGGGCACCAGTGTTTTAATAAAGGGGTTGTCAAATCTTGTAATGACGTATAAGAATTTATAATCCTTTAATGAAGTATATAGTAAAACAAGTTATATCTGTTTCAACACTAATTTGCTTTTCTTACAGTATGTTCAGGCAACACTTTTGATTACGAAGCATGAAAATTGCTTTCCATTGTTTATTACTTACAGTAAATATGCAGCAAAACATTACAAACAAGTTAGTTAATTGTACCTCTGATATTTCTAGAAATGGAACAATGTGAAATGACAAGTAGATTGCTTGGTATTCCACTTCTTGGTTTAATAGACGGCTCCAGTTGACTTTCCAGCTATAATCTAATATTTCTCTTCTGCATTCTTTTACCACCAAAATCATGGTTGTTGGATCAAGGGAAAAAATGCCACTGACCAGCTGTTATCAAGCAAGATAGATAAAGCTTTATAAACAACCATGTGTCAAATATATGACAACAGGAACAAGAAGTAAGAATACTTTGGTCCCCAGCCAATAATGATGAGTGGTCTCTTTCCAAACACCATATTTCTAATAGACTTCACCAAGGTTAATACACTGCCTTTAAGTGGCATTTATTAATATAATGTAATTTGTGCTGACTCTACTATTTAAAACACCTGAATTAAAGGGGTTCTCTGGGACTATCCTTTTATTTGTTATAGGGTTTTACAACCATATTATATTAAACTTTGTAATTCATTAAAAATTATTTCCATGTTCTGCTGTGCAGAACCAGGCAAAGAGCCCTGCCCAAAACACTCTTATCCCCGCAAATCTGGAAAGTTCATTATTTACATGGCCCCATAAACGTTTTGTATCAATTTGTGGGGGTGTTTTAAGCAAGGCTCACTTAGGAACACTCCCCTTTTAGGGGGTTGACCGAGGGAGAACCTCTGGCTGCTTCATTCTTTTGCCGTAGTTTGAAAGTGAACAGAAGTAATTAATTACAGTAATTTTAAAAAGGGGGAAAATGTTTATCTTTGTGTCCCACTGCAAATTGCTAACATAAAGGGAGAGAGGACAGCAGTGCAAGCTGGGGGTTGGTAATGCTGTCAGAAAAGATGACTGTTTGCTCTGTTTAGTTTACATAGTGACTCATGAGTCCTAACTATCATCATTATCATGTCAGCAAGTACAGAGCTCGGAAGATTACACAATAATGTCAGCAAATAGACCCTAGTATTGATAACTGTGGAGGGAAGTGAAAGATTAATGGTTGGGGTTTTGGAAAGAGATGTGGGGAAATACGAATCCCCAACAAATTTAACTGCAAAAGGGGATTTTGATAGAGAAAGGAGGCCAAAGAAAAAAAAGAGAGGTGAGAGGTGGTCGGTACCCAAGAAAAACTACTAGCAGTACTTAATAGCTAATTTATCGCCTGAACAAAGCAAAATTAAAACAGCAATGCATTTGGTAATAGTCTTCATTTACCTTTCCCTAAATGTTAAAAGCTAATAATTGTGGTGAGAAAATCCTGTGGGCGCCTTTGTTTGAAGGAATAAACCACTTCAAATGTATGTCATTTTTGGGGCCTGCCTATGTACAATGGCCACAAATCATATTGGGTCTTCGTTTTAATAGGGGGAGTGGGTTTTTTCCCCCAAAAAATTTTAGAAATATAGGGATTTTTTTAAGGAACACACTATTTGTTTTCTTTAGCGTGGTTGTTCAATATATTTTTTTCTTCAACATCCCAGGTTTGGGGAAAAAAAAAAGACTGTACTTATCCATAAAGCCACCACTGTCTTGGGCTCTAGTGCCAACACTACTCCCTTGTTTCTATCTAATCCACCAGCGTATTTCACCGGTGGGTTACACATTAAAAATTGCAGCCAATACTGCTGTTAAAGTATGGTACTTAATCTGTTATGCCCGTGATGAAAACATGGGCCTGAAAAACAATGGGGGATGGAGGGTAATACCAGGGCATTGGAGCGTCAGCAACTTAAGGGGTGAGTATAGTTTTTTTTTTTACACCTGTATAGTAATAGCTTTACTTACATAACATACTGTGAACTACAACTGATTTACAGATCAAAGATTGAAAGATTTCAATGGTAAAGAAGATAAACCACTCCACAGCTTGATATAGGAGACCAGTGCTGGACATTATCCTGCATGTGATTCACTGAGCCCCTTCAGCCACTAGACCAACAAAAAAAGTATCTTAAACTTTAAAAAATTTTTTGGGAACGTGAATAAAACCGGCTTTCCCCCTGATACAGGGGGGGGGGGGTTAAAATAACAGGGTGATTGAAAAAGAGTAAAAGGGAGTAGTAGAAAGTTCTAGTGTGCTAGCTTCTAGTATACCTTGGAAAACCTTATTTTGGGGCATTAGTTTTTCAAACTTTTTTCTCGCAAATGGACTTTGGGGAGCTATTAAGAGACATTATTGTTCCCCTTCCATCGCAGTGTATTATGTGTGTTTCAATTGTTACATTGTTATTCTTGTCACTTGGAACGAAGATGTGTAATTTCCATTGTGTTTAAATGTTACCTGAGTCTGGGGAGGGTGTGAGAGCACATTCTTCTATGCATCATGTCATATAATTGTACAAAGAGAGAGACGGGGGAGAGAGAGAGACAGGAGCAACCAAGAGACCAATAGAACATCCTTTGCATGCATAAGTTTTAAGAGGTGCATCTAAAGCGGGTGCAATCATGCAGGCTGAAGAACAGCAGTAAAATAAATGGTAAATGAAATGTGGAGGTACTTCTACAGTTTAAGCTTCAGGATCTACAATCTAGACCTGTACAAGGTACTAGGTAATTATTTCTTTTCCTATTTGGCCATTTTTTGTTAAAATCTAAAAAAAGGGTTTCAGAAAATTTAGGTCAAAGATATACTATGACCTAAAGGGGTTGTCTCACTACAAAGAATAGCTTTCAAAATGTAGGGAACACTAAATGAAGACATTTTCCAAATATATTGCTTTGTTCATCTTTTTTTGTTAAGGAGTACAAGTATTTTCACCTTGAGGACTTTCTAGTTTCCCAAATGACGACATGTGTACACCTTCCCCCTTGCTGTTTTTTTCTATTGTTGGGAGGGAGGGGATTTCATTAACACAGGTGTGGCCAGCGTGGAGGTTTTTGTGTTTTTGATCTTTCAGAAAAAAGAAAGAAATTTTACTCTACTGTTTACTTTAAAGCTCGAAGCTTCCCCGGGGAACCTCAGAAAAGGAAATTTTTTTAAATTTTTAGACTAAAAAACAGAGAGGTTTCTAAATTTACCTGGGGGTTTCAATGAAATTCCAGACAGCTTGCCCCAGGAAGTGACAGACCCAAAAGAAATTTATCCCATTCTTCCCCTTTAAAAACTTTGAGATGAGAAAACCCCCTTTTTAAGGGGGCGTTCTAAGCCAAAGGGGGGCATCAGGGCTATATTCCCACTATATTATGTGGTTATAAAAAAAATTTTGGGCCCCAAGAAAAATTTTTGGGGAAAAAAATTCTCAGGTCCCAAAAATTTCCTGCATTTGTTTTAAAAAAAACTATATCTTCTTTTATCAAAAACCTTATTTAATATGAAAACCTTTAGGGAAAACCCTTTAAAATGCAAATTAGGGGACATTTCGGAGTCAATATTTGGGTGCAATTTAGATTTGGTCCAGTTAAATTCAACCCAAATTCATGTCAGCTTGAACAGAATTGTGGCAAATTTACAGGGAAATCGCTCAGCATACCCATAATACACTGGACCCGTGAGTCAGACTGAGCTTAGATGTGGGCAGGTGTTCTATTGGAAGCCTGTATCACCTGACATAAGGCCCCAACATATGCAGTGCTGGGCTGAGATAAGGCACCATTTAGGATTAGATGTGTAAAAAGAGAAGGAGGGATCTGTATTGTTTACCAAATGTGTGGCCCGCTAAAAAAATCCCCCAACAGCTGAGCTCAGCTCTGTATGCTGGAAAAGGGGAAAATGGGGGACCTTTATAAGGACCCCATCAGCATGTTTAGGGAATGCTTTTAGCAAAATCCAAAACAAATTTGCTTTAATCTGTTTTGCCCCGAGGCAGGGAAAAGGGGGCAAAAATAGATCAAAACAGGGAGGTTAGGGTATATAAAGAGTTCATGGGGGGCAGGAAATTTAAATTAAAATCAGAAGGGAAAAATAGGTAATTTTTTGACTGTCTTTAGCATGGCAGACCTGGATTTTCTTTTAAACTGCAAATAATCCTTTGGAGAGGCAGAAAGGTAGAGAGAAAGAGACAAAAAGCAAGAGGCAGAGTATAGGAGGCATGTACAGTAGTTGTAATTCCACTAGTTTGCCCCCAGAATGAAAAATTTCCCCCTGGGGGGCCCTTTTGTACCCCAGTCCAATAATGCTGGTAATTGTCATCTTTGCAGTTAAACTATAGTGAAATTTAAAAAAAAAAAAATTTTCCCCCGAAAAAACCCCCTTTTTACACTTAGTGTTTTCCCAAACCCCTTTTTTATGTTGCTTTTTTCCCTAAAACCGTTTTCCCAGCATGCATCACGCCCAAAGTTGTGAAAAAGGGGGTACAAAAAAAAAAAGGGGCTTACGGAACAAAAAGGGTTTACTTGGTGAAGGAGGATGAAGAAGAAGAGGCAGTAAATTATGTGTTTATGACCCCAAAAAAGGGCATTTAAAGGGTTTAAAAATGACGGCAGTGGCAAGGGGGTGGGGGAAGAGGAGGGTTTCTGCAGGGAAAAGCACATTTCCCGAGGGCAGGAAGCAGGGTGTCCAAAACCCAAAAAAACACCCCCAAAGTCATCAGCTAGCAGGTTTTCAGGCCCCCAAAACCCGGTCTGATCAAGGGGCCCCTTTGGCCCGTCTAGGGCCCGCTTTTTAAAACTTCATATGATGGGGCAAAAAAGGTTGGGCTTCTATAAGATCCCTGCTTTAGTCTAAAATGTTAAAATGAGTCAGGAAACCCTTTAAAAACCTGG
>JAODAL010032833.1:0-46383 GCA_025379985.1 Phyllomedusa bahiana
CCCAAACCCCTTTGAGGGGCTTATATTGCACTACAGAGCCACAACCATGTCGCTCGCAACCAGGACCCCCAATATCAAGGACACATTCCCCTGTGCACAGTTTTCACCTGCTCTGTTTAGCAGCGCCCCCCCTGGCAGCAATGTGGGGGGCAATTTTTTCCTTCACACCCCCTATCCCCCATTCAAGGAGAACTCTCGTTTCTATCTGGGTCACCCCTAATCTTGCTTACTATCAAGGTCATACCATGCACGGAGTCACAGAAATCCACAAAACCTCCTTATGGTCTCCAACCCAACCAAACGGGCTGTGTTCACATTAGGAAACTCACCCACCTTTTTAAACACCATAGGGCACAAACATCTGGCTGAAGAAAGCACCCACATTAAGTCATCACACACCACAGACTAACTCCCTTTACCACTTCATAGCTTAAAAAGCTTTTTTGATTTTTGATGGGGTTTTCAAATTAAAAAACATTTGAAGGTAAAATATCCAGGTTTATCAATGCAAGAATTGTGAGACACACAGAATATATAACATCATCTTGCTATGCCAAGAATTTCCCCTTTCCCCACGAAATTTCATGGTCTAAATAGCCCCCCTCTTCTGCAAGAATCATTTACCAATAAATTTTAAAACATGCAGTTCCTTATATGCGGGTTTTTAAAGCAAACATTTCACATACCCATTTGGGGTTATTTCCCTTCTAAAAACAAAAAATCTTGTTCTTTTGAAATTTCCTACCCCAGGCCATATTTTTCCAATTACTGACGAGAGAACCCATCCTACTCCCTTTCCAAAGATTTTTGGGTTTTTTTTTTTTTTTTGAAGAGAGCAAAGAAAACTTTGAGGGAAAGATATAAAGATAATATATAAAAATCATATAAATACAAAATTTAAAAAGAAAACCCTCACCTCGGGGTTTTTTTAAACAAATGCCCCCCTCCCCCTCAATGGGGTTTAAGCCACCCCTCAGTGGTGCTAGCATTAAACTTGTTTTCATCACTGCAGTCTTTGTGACCACTTTAGTGAAGGCTACTTGAAATATAGCAAACACTGAAGCAGGTGACATCAGCTGGACTACAGGTCCCAGCACAACCATCCTCTTCATTCCCTGCAGTGCCACAATCTGAATTTCCATCCCTGGTCCCCTGCCCTGGAATGAAACTGACCAAGGCCCGGGAACACAAGACCCTTGCCTCGGCACCTGTTTTGTCTACACCAGTATCTTCATCACTCTCTGAGGCGTAATCCATGAATGCATACACCTTACCAGGGTCTGGACACACCCGCAGTACCCTAGTCTCCTCACACATTGCAGGAGCACAATTATTCCCAGGATTTGCCTGTTCCCTTCCAGGCCCTACACTGAAACATGAAAGCTCCTCTTTGGGATCAACAGCAGTCAAACAAAACTGGTGGCTATGAATCACTGGGCATGCATTACCTGCAACTCGCACGTTACCATCAGGTAGACACAGTTCGCTCGGGTCACTGGTAGACACATTTATGAACTGGACTCCAAACACTTCGCACACAGCTGTAGCACACTCATATTCACAGGATTTCACAACAGGAGATGCAAAGGACACCTTGTTGCTAGCGGCAACCACATTAGCTCCTCCTGAGCCTGTAGTGTTAACTAGTGATGAGCGATTGTGTCAACTATCGTCATCGGATCGATAATCGATATCGTCAATTATCATGCCAATATCCGATAGTCGATAAATAGATATATCGCCGATGACCATTAAAGTCTATGGGAGAGGAACAACACCTTCATTTTTAACACCCAAACAGGGCTGGAGAAGCTGGAATTAACATCCACAACAGTAAAATGGATAGTGCTACATCTTAGGCAACACAATTAGGCAACAAGATCACAGAAAAAAAAACTCACCCGACCATTCACTATCCCTGTCTTGTACCACAGCATGACCCTATAAAACCTGCATGACCCCACAAATTAAAAGTGCCAGAAGGCAGTATTATTTGAACCATCATTTTACATGAACTGGACATTGACTATCCTTGTCCTGGATCGCAGCATGACAATTAAACCTGTCTGACCCACAGATTAAAAATTGCCTGAAAAAGGAGTCTTTGAACCACCATATTAGTTGAACTGGACATTGACTATACCTATCCTGGGCCACAGCATGACCCCAAACCCATGACCCACAATTTAAAAAGGGCCCCGAAAAAAAGGAGTCTTTCAACCACCATTTTAGTTGAACTGGACTTTTACTTACCTGTCCCGGGCCACAGCATGAGCCCCAAACCGCTGACCCCCCCAGTTTTTAAAAAGTCCCCGGAAAAAAAATCTTTTCAACCACCATTTTAGTTTGAATGGAAAATTGAGCTACTTTTGAAAATTTGTGAAGAACAAACACTGTTGAAACCACATTTTTTTAAAAAGGACCTGTAGTATACGCTTTTTTCACAACAACACCCCAAAAAAAATTAAAGCATGACCCTTGGGGCCAACGTTGACAAATGGGAAGAACAAATGTCTGTTAGAAAACACATTTTTTAAAAAAAACGACCCGTTAATGCGCATTTTAAAAAATAAAAATTTAAAAAAAATACCCCCCTTAAAAAATTTTTCCAAAAACCACATTTTTTCCCCAAAATCCTATTATAGCTGTATCCACAGCAAACATCCCCCCAAAAAAAATAAAAATGACTTCTCACCACTGTTAAAAATTTGAGGGAGAAATGCCACTTAGAAGCCACATTTCTGTTCCAAAGGCCCAAAAATTATAGCTGTTCTCACAGCAACTGCCCGAGGTCCGCACCTTTTTCAGCCATGTTCACTTGAGCAATGGGATTTCGTGCTGCCACAATCGCGGAGCATTGGGGGGCCACGTCAACAAGATAAAGGTTTTTTCATGGGGGCCAAGCTGACGCGGGCGAAGGGGGATGAAGCAGGGTGCGAAGGCGGAAGTGTGAGCCTCAGACCTCGAGCCTTCCTAAACAGACAGTCCGACCCCCCGGGTACGCTTTTGAAAATTTTTGGGCGACAAGGGTTTAAACATGTGCCGGCAAGGGATGTGCCCAGCCTACCAATCTTAAAGGGCGGCCAGCGATTTCGCCATTATTGCACACCCCCTTGCCTGGCCCCAAGGTTCTTGTCACCCAGCCCGGTTTGGTCTTGTTCAAAAGCCGTCCCCAGTTCCTGACCCTTGTTTTACGATCCCAAGACAGATTAATTTCAAAACGGCCTGGTTTTTCTCGGCACGGAGCCACCAAGAACCTTGGGGGAAAGAACCCTGCACCTCCCGCGGTTTTTGAAGAGCGTGCGCCGAGCCGAGAGCCACCCTTACCCCCAGAGACACCACCCGCCACCCCGTGAGCTGTCCACAGGGGTAAGTGGCCTTGGCCTGCTTTTCTAGTCCAGTGGTCTGGTCAGAATGGACTTTTGCCGGACACAGATCCAGACAAGCACTTGAAATTTTAGATGACAAACAGGCGGCCAGGGCATGGACGGCTTTTCGGGAAAGAAACCTGCTCGGCTCGGGTATTGGGGGCAGAAAGGGGCCATGAAGTGGGGAAAACCCATCTTACCCCAGATGGAAAGGAAAACATTTCCCCAAGGGGGCAAAAGCCAAAAAACCGACATTCAGGCTTTTGGTTTTGGGGATGGTTTGGGTTAAAGTGTTTCTTCTGCCCCCAAAACCCTGGTACACAGAAGGCTGGCTGCAGACGGCCACTGTACGGCGTGCAGGTCGTCAAATTTGGGGGGGGAAAGGGGTAATGGGTCTCTGGTGGTGCTGGGGACTCGGGGACGGTGGAGACTGAAGCGGAGGCTGATCCCGGATTAACTCTGAAACAGGGCACCCTGAGGAACGCGGTGGTGGCCGGAGGGGAAGAGGCGGAGACAGAGGGTTTTGACATGTTGGAAGCCCAGCACGGTGTGGCCTTTTTTGGCCCAAGTTTTCCTTCCTTTCAACCTTCATTCGCGAAATTCACAGACAGTTGGTGTTGGTTAAACACCGAGATTCTTGCCCTCTGATGCTTTACGCAAAGGCGGCATTGACAGCTGGGAATCAGAGGCGTGCCGAAAAAGGCCCCGGGCTTGAGAGGCCCCCCGGCCCTTTTTCGAGGGCGATAAGCGAGGACGGTGTTTCCCTGTTTGTGATTGGGGAATAATCCAGCAAATTGTGCGACCGCCCCTCCCCTTTTTGGGGGCGACAGCCGACTGACACTACCGCATCGTTTCCTCCCTTTCCCGTGAGAAGCGCTCGAAAGCAAAATTCTGCGAAAAGACCATGTTTGGATCCCCAATGTCGTCATCATCAATCAAAAAACAGGTGAATTCCTCGTCCCGACATTCTGCATCCCCGGACTGCGGGCACAAGCAACGGCAATGCAAGGCGTTGCCGAACCCCCCGGGATTTTTGCCAATGACCCCGCTTTCCTTTTCCTCACTGAAAGCATCAGTAAAGGGCATCAAGCAGAGAAAATCATCCTCTTTGGGCCCCTTGATCTTTTAAAATGCCTTCTGACCCCAACCACATTTTTCATCAAAGAGGTCTTCAGAAAATGGATTATCCACAGTGGTGGGTACACGAGTTGACATTTGGGCTGCCTTCGCTTCATGTTGGACGGATGCTGATGATGATGATGACAACATTTGTGGCCGTGACTGGGAGGATGAAGAGGTAAGACTGCTGGATGCAGGTTGCATTAACCACTGAAGATTGGCGACGCTGTTCGTTACTGAGATTCACAGGGCCCTGACCCAGCAATGACAGGCCTGATGGTCCAGCAACCGATGATCAGCTGGCTTGTGTGTTGTCGCCAGCACTGGAAGGAGCACCTTCTCTTGTACCTCTACCTCCATGTCCTACACACCTCTTTGCTGGCTTACCACCTGCATTTCGCTCCATGTTCAGAAAGATAAAAATTTAAGAAGGTATGGAAGAGTTTTTGACAGTCTCTTATTAAAAGATGGCAATTCACAGCTATTGTTAAATCCCTCTAATTTCCTACAGCCAACTAGGATTAGAAACTGAAATGTTTCTAGCGAATACCTGTGAAATGCCGTCTGATGGAAGAACCGTAAGACAAAATCAACAGTGTTCTTCCTTCAGTCCCAAGGATTTACAACTTCCCAGTAAAGTGAAAAACACAAAACCACAGAAAAATGGGACATAAATTACCAAAAAACTACAAAGCTACACTTATAGCTCAATGGCTGATGGATGCCCTGAATAACCAGCAGCAGGCTTCTCTGGCCTTAGTGCTGCATGGGAAAATATAGCAGGTGCTGTTAATTAATGAGCAAATGCTCTAGGTACTTGTTCACACCAGCATGCAAAAAACCACAGTATAATACATGGTGGGAGACTGCTAAAAATGCAACAATACCGATGAGAATTGCATATGGATAAAGCAATACAGAGGGTAACGGCATCTGTACAGTTACACCATGCTGGGTTTCAGCTTATATCACCCACAAAAAGATGTGGGCAAGCTGCCCAGCACTTAAAAAGGTGCACTGCACAAAATACTTGTACCCTAAGCCTCCCCAGTAAATTTTTGGGCAAAAAAGATAACATGCTGGGAAAAATATCAAAATATGAGGTTATTAGTTGATTACAGTAGCTACAGTACGCAGGCTCGCAAGCCAACGGCTAGTCTACTCCTTTCTTGCGAGTCCCTACACTATTAAAAAAAAAAAAAACCCACAGAAAAATGGGACATAAATTAACCAAAAAAACTACAAAGCTAACTTACAGCTCAATGGCTATGGATGCACTGAATACCCAGCAGCCAGCTTCTCTGGCCTTGTGCTGCATGGGAAAAGTAGCAGGTGCCGTTAATTTAAATGAGCAAATTCTCTAGGTACTAGTTCACACCAGCATGCAAAAAACCACAGTATTTAAAACATGGGGAGACTGCTAAAATGCAACAATACCGATGAGAAATTGCATATGGATAAAGCGAATACAAAAGGGTACGCCATCTGTACAGTTACACCATGCTGGGTTCAGCTTATATCACCCACAAAAAGATGTGGGCAAGCTGCCCAGCACTTAGAAGGTGCACTGCACAAAAAACTTGTACCCGTGGCGCCCCAGTATTTTGGGGCAAAAAGATAACATGCTGGGAAAAATATCAAAATTTTGAGGTATTAGTTGATACAGTACTACAGTACGCAAGCTCGCAAGCCAACGGCAAGGCTCCTCATTTCTTGCGAGTCCCGACACTATTAAAAAAAAAAAAAAGCCACAGAAATGGGACATAAATAACCAAAAAAACTACAAAGCTACACTTACAGAACAATTGCTGATGGATGCACTGAATACCAGCAGCAGCTTCCTTCTGGCCCTTGTGCTGCATGGAAAGATAGCAGGTGCCGTTAATTAATGAGCAAATTCTCTAGGTACTAGTTCACACCAGCATGCCAAAAAACCACAGTATAATACATAGGGAGACTCCTAAAAATGCAACAATACCGATGAAATTGCATATGGATAAAGCGATACAGAGGGTAACGCCATCTGGGACAGTTACACCATGCTGGGTTTCAGCTTATATTTTACCCACAAAAAAATGTGGGCAAGCTGCCCAGCACTTAGAAGGTGCACTGCACAAAATACTTTTTACCCTAAGCTCCCCCGTATTTTAGGGCAAAAAGATAACATGCTGGGAAAAATATCAAAATATGAGGTATTAGTTTTATACAGTAGCTACAAGAACGCAAGCTCGCAAGCCAGCGGCAAGGCTCCTCATTTCTTGCGAGTCCCTACACTATTAAAAAACAAAACCACAGTAAAATGGGACATAAATTACCAAAAAACTACAAAGCTACACTTACAGCTCAATGGCTGATGGATGCCCCTGAATACCAGCAGCAGGCTTCTCTGGCCCCATGCAGCACAAGGGCCAGAGAAGCCTGCTGCTGGTATTCAGTGCATCCATCAGCCATTGAGCTGTAAGTAAAGGGAAAAACACCTAATTAAATTGTGTACGGATAATAAAAGGTGGGTTTTGCACCTATGAAATACACCTGCAATTACTAGCAAATTTCTGTATCCTAATATAAGTACAAGATGGGTCTTTGAACAAAAATGGCCTGCGCCAAAGTAAAAAACACCTAATTAAAATGTGTACGGATAATAAAAGGTTGGTTTTGCACCTATGAAATACACCTGCAGTTACTAGCAAATTTCTGTATCCTAATATAAGTACAAGATGGGTTTTTGAACAAAAAT
This sequence comes from Phyllomedusa bahiana, assembly GCA_025379985.1. Classification (NCBI taxonomy): domain Eukaryota; kingdom Metazoa; phylum Chordata; class Amphibia; order Anura; family Hylidae; genus Phyllomedusa; species Phyllomedusa bahiana. Next base: position 7,225 of record JAODAL010032833.1, read on the forward strand.
GGCCTGCAAAAGCCTGTAGTGAGAAAACCCCTTTAACTTTCTTGGCCATGGAGTTTACTAGAGCTTCACGTGTTGCCACTGGAATCCTTTTCTTCATGATAACATGAGCTGGTGGATGTTAGAGACCTTGTGTTCCTCCACCTTCCATTTTAAGGAAGTCCCACATATGCTCAATAGGGTTTAAATCTGGAGACATGCTTGGCCAGTCCAATACCTTCACCCTCATATTCTTTAGCAAGGTAGTGGTTGTCTTGGAGGTGTGTTTGGAGTCGTTATGATGTTGTAATACTCTCCTGTGTCTCAGTTTCCAAAGGGATAGGATCATGCTCTGCTTCAGTATATCACAGTACATGTAGGCATTCATGCTTCCCTCAAAGATCTGTAGCTCCCTACAGCTGACAGCACTCATACAGCCCCAAACCATGACACTCCCACCACCATGCTTGACTGTAGGCAAGACACACTTGTCTTTGTACTTCTCACCTGGTTGCTGCCACACATACCTGAGACCATGAGACCACAGGACATGATTCCATAGTCCACTTGTCTTCAGTAAACTGTTTGCAGGCTTTCTTGTGCACCATCTTTAAAAGAGGCTTTCTTTTTGGATGACAGCCATGCAGACCCAGGCTCGAACTGGCCCACAGGGGAATATGGGAAACCCCCGGTGGGCCCCTGAGCATGGCAGAACTTGAGTTGATATTTAACTGCATATAGATCCTCAGAAGAAACAAAAAAGCAAAGAAAGAGGGGCAAAAGCAAGATGCAGAGTATAAAAGGCATGAACAGTCATTTATAGTAGCTGCCGGGTGGACTCCTAAAATTAACTCCACCGGTGGGCCATGAAACAGCTCAACTGGTGGCCCCTAAGATCACCTCCACCTATGGGCACTAGGCACCCAGTCCGACACTGTGCAGACCAATTTAATGCAATGTGCAGCGTATGGTCTGAGCACTGACACGCTGACCCCCCACCCCTTTAACCTCTGCCCCAATGCCGACAGCACTCATATGTCTATTTTGAAAAGATAATCTCTGAATATGCCGCTGAGCATGTGCACTCAAGTTTTTTGACCATGGGAAGGCTTGTTCTGACTGAAACCTATTTTGTTAAACCACTGTATGGTTTTGGCCACCGTGCTGCAACTCAGTTTCAGGGGGTTGGCAGTCTTCTTAAAGGCTAGGCCATATTTATGTAGAGCAAACAATCCTTTTTTCAGATATTCTGACAGTTGTGTGCCATTAGGTGCTGTGTTGAACTTCCAGTGACCAGTATGAGAAAGTGTGTTAACACACCTGCTCCCCATTAACACCTGAGACCTTGGAACACTAATGACTAACATGACACTGTTGAGGGAAATTTTCAAAATGGGGCACAATTTGTCCAATTTCACTTAGAGGTGTACTCACTTTTGTTGCCAGCGGTTTATACATTAATGGCTGTGTGTTGAGTTATTTTGAGGGCATACCAAATTGATGCTATTATATATACAAATATATACATACACAATATTTTAGTAATGTAAGGCCCTATTCCCATCAAATTTTCAGCCTCTGTAACTGGTACTGTAACATATAACATGGCGGGGCCATCAGATTCCATGTCTATGTCTGATTGTATATGTTTTAATTATAACACACTTTTGTGTCCGGCAATTAAAATGTGTATGTGAGATAGGCAAATGTAGCCCAAAAACAAAAAAGCTTGCCCTCTATCTCCCCATACCTCTGCTTCAGCCGCACCACAGTTTGTCAGTGTGGTATCCCAGTACCCTTTCCCCTGCTGCTGAGTGAAATGGTTGTCGTAGTAGATCTGGTCTCATAATTCCTTTTGGGCATTGAGAGTTAGAAAATGTATAATGGATTAATTGTAATGTGCTTACACTGATGATTAGCTAATATGCCTTGTTCTATGCTGCCATATACTGGCTAATGTATATGTATGAGAGTTAGGTATTCATAATCACTATCAGTTGCTTCAGGAACTGTGTGGGAGGAGTCCCTCAGCCCTACCATCTTACACTACAGGGCTGAAACAAACCAGTTTAGTCTAGTCCTGGCCTAGCCAGAGGAAAGGAGAGTGGCACATACAAATGCTGTTGTTAGCACTTAATTAATTAATCCCTTAAGCCGAACAACTGAAAAGTACTTAATGACCAGAGCATTTTTTTAGTTTTTCCCTCCTTGCATTTCAACAGTCGTAACTCTTTTATTTTTTCAATGACGCTGTTATATGAGGCCTTGTTTTATTCGGAACAAGTTGTATTTTTTGGGGGAATAGTTTAAGTTCACTTATAAATTATTGCAGAATTTTTTTTTACATTTTTCTTTTTACACCATTCACATTTAATACTTAATAACTTATTTTATTAATTCTACCGTTTATTATGGTGGGGTGGATACCTAATATTAATATGTTTTTTTTTTTTTTTGTATGTGTAATGTATGCACAATTATTTTTTTATTAAATATTTATTTTTATTTATTTTATTTATTTGTATTATTTTATTTTATTTTTTCTACCATTCTTTACTTTAAAAAAAAAATCCCATGAAGAAATAACTGTTTTACATTTTTTTACACTTAGTAATGTATTAGCATATTCATATATGCTAATATTCAGTATCAGTTTGACACAGGCAGCAATCAGGGCAGCTCACAGTCTGCCCTGATCGCTGGCCCATACACAGACAGCACTGGGACTACTCTAGGTCCCCAGGGCTGACTGTGCAGCCATTCCCCGGACTCTGTCAGGTCACCAGAGTCCCCATCACCCAACAGAGCAGGGGAAAGCCCTTTGATTATGCTGCTCCCTGGTGCTTGCAGAGGCTGTGATGGGAACAGGGCTGTGAAATACAGGCTGCAGACGAACGACCTGAAATGCCCACCGACAAAAGTCAGCAGGTGGTCATTAAGGGGTTAAACTAAGCTCAAAAAGAATTAGTCATAGTCAGAAAAAAATTAGGATTTTGGAGGTGTTTCCCTACAAGCCCTGCTGCTGCTGAAGGGATCTTCACGGCATTGTGCAAAGCACTTCTTCACCCAGAATCCTCCAGTCTACCTTGAAGGGACATTCACATTGTTGCCTCCATAAAGGATTGAATCTTTTCCACAGTTCGGAGAAGCAGTGCTGAATAAAGGCTCTCTTACTTTACTGGTCTCTGTACATGCCTTTGGCAGGAACCATTTCTGCACAACTTTCGCGTCACAAATTTCTTTGTGCCCTAGCCCTGCAAAACAGGTAGCGCCAAAGAGCGTTAGCCACAACATGAAGGTCCCTCCTTCAGTGAAGCATTGCTTGGACAGTTTCCACTATCTATTCTGTATACAGTAAAAGGAGTCATCTGTATAGTAACCACCACTAGAGATTCTAAACCTACTTACAGTACAAAACGGTTGAACCCTCGTCTCGTTAATAAACATTGTGAACTACATCTACTGTGCGCTTAGAGAAACTGTAATCTGTCATCTACTGGTACAGAAATGTCACTAAGTAAAGAAGTGCTATACATGAAAGTTTACAAATGTGTCTAGCCACTTTCAATTGCACTAACACCACAGACACGCCAACATCAGACATCACCTCAGAGCAGGGCCGGGACAAGGCATTTTGGTGCCCTAGGCGAGTACAGCCAATGGCGCCCCCCCCCCCACCTCGCTCTCAAAAAAATACCCCCCCACACACACACACACCTAATTCCTCTCACCCCTGCGCCAGGTCCTGTCACTAATTTTCTGCACATTCCACATAGCTCCCGTCCATCTCCTCAGCAGTCACTGCACAATGACAAATTTGCATTTTCAAAATCGCTCCCCTCCGTATGACAGTGTAATACCCCTAAATAACAGTCACTAAATAATCCACCGATACATGGAGCAAATCTACCAGGAATGATTGTTACTAAAAACACTCCTACAAAACCAAGACCCAAAACTATTACTACTTAAGGCTCAAATAATTCTGCCAGACCCTGACCGAACGCAACCCCCACATGTGACTATCAGCTGTACACAGGCTCTGAAGACATATACCACCGCCATACAGTGACCATATAGTGGTAGATACTAGTTGTACGTAGGCTCTGCAGAAATATAAGTGATTACACTGCAGTTACATTTAGTGACTCACTGGAGACGTCTTTTCTGATCAGCGTCGTTCACTTTCCCTTTTCTTCTCCATCCGGTTCACACCTTCATGCCAATTGCTCCCGGCCAAGACTCGTCCCTGAGGATTTGGACACAAATATCTTAGATTCCTCACATTTCCAGTAACTCCTTAATTATAGGTATATAAGTCCCTTAGTCAGACAGGTATATAGATATGCCCTCTCAGTCAGGCAGGTATATAGATATTGTCCCCTTAGACAGGTAGGTATATAAATATAGGGGCACTCAGGCAGGTATATAGCTAGGGGTTCAGGCAGGCGTATGGGGGCTACAGGCAGGCGTATAGGGGCCACAGGCAGGCGTATGGGGCCACAGGCAGGCGTATGGGGCCACAGGCAGGCGTATGGGGGCTTAGGCAGGCGTATGGGGGCCACAGGCAGGCGTATGGGGGCCACAGGCAGGCGTATGGGGGCCACAGGCAGGCATATAGGGGCCACAGGCAGCCGTACAGGGGCTCAGGCAGGCGTATGGGGCCACAGGCAGGCGTATGGGGGCTCAGGCAGGCGTATGGGGCCACAGGCAGGCGTATGGGGGCCACAGGCAGGCGTATGGGGGCCCCGGCAGGCGTATGGGGGCACCAGGAAGGCGTATGGGGGCCACAGGCAGGCATATAGGGGCCACAGGCAGCCGTACAGGGGCTCAGGCAGGCGTATGGGGGCCACAGGCAGGCGTATGGGGGCCACAGGCAGGCGTATGGGGGCTCAGGCAGGCGTATGGGGGCACCAGGCAGGCGTATATGGGCAAAAGGCAGGAATATAGGGGACACAGGCAGCCGTACAGGGGCTCAGGCAGGTGTATGGGGCCACAGGCAGGCGTATGGGGCCACAGGCAGGCGTATGGGGGCTTAGGCAGGCGTATGGGGGCCACAGGCAGGCGTATGGGGCTCAGGCAGGCGTATGGGGGCACCAGGCAGGCGTATGGGGGCCACAGGCAGGCATATAGGGGCCACAGGCAGCCGTACAGGGGCTCAGGCAGGCATACGGGGGCCACAGGCAGGCATATAGGGGCCACAGACAGGCGTAGGGGGGCTCAGGCAGGCGTATGGTGGGGACCACAGACAGGCGTATGGGGGTCAGCAGGCGGTATGGGGGCACCTGGAAGGCGTATGGGGGCCACAGGCAGGCATATAGGGGCCACAGGCAGCCGCACCGGGGCCCAGGCCGGCGTATGGGGGCCACAGGCAGGCGTATGGGGGCCACAGGCAGGCGTATGGGGGCCCAGGCAGGGTTATGGGGGCACCAGGCAGGCGTATTTGGGCCACAGGCAGGCATATAGGGGCCACAGGCAGCCGTACAGGGGCTCAGGCAGGCGTATGGGGCCACAGGCAGGCGTATGGGGCCACAGGCAGGCGTATGGGGGCTTAGGCAGGCGTATGGGGGCCACAGGCAGGCGTATGGGGGCCACAGGCAGGCGTATGGGGGCACCAGGCAGGCGTATGGGGGCCACAGGCAGGCATATAGGGGCCACAGGCAGCCGTACAGGGGCTCAGGCAGGCGTACGGGGGCCACAGGCAGGCATATAGGGGCCACAGGCAGCCGTATGGGGGCTCAGGCAGGCGTATGGGGACCACAGACAGGCGTATGGGGGCTCAGGCAGGCTTATGGGGGCACCAGGCAGGCATATAGGGGCACCAGGCAGGCATTATAGGGGGCCGCAGGCAGGTATTATAGGGGGCCGCAGGCAGGCATTATAGGGGCCACAGGCAGGATATAGGGGGCCACAGGCAGGCGTATGGGGGCCACAGGCAGAATATATGGGGCCACAGGCAGCATTATAGGTGGCCGCAGGCAGGCATTATGGGGGCCGCAGGCAGGCATTATAGGGGGCCGCAGGCAGGCATTATCGGGGTCCCAGGCGTGAAATAGGGGGCCACAGGCAGGCGTTTGGGGGCCACAGGCAGAATATATGGGGCCACAGGCAGGCAATTGAGGGTGGGCCGCAGGCAGGCATTATAGGGGGCCGCAGGCAGGCATTATGGGGGCCGCAGGCAGGCATTATAGGGGGCCGCAGGCAGGCATTATGGGGGCCACAGGCAGGCATTATAGGGGGCCGCAGGCAGGATATAGGGGGCCACAGGCAGGCATTATGGGGGCCGCAGGCAGGATATAGGGGGCCACAGGCAGGCATTATAGGGGGCCGCAGGCAGGCATTATGGGGGTCGCAGGCGTGATATAGGGGGCCACAAGCAGCGTATGGGGGCCACAGGCAGAATATAGGGGGCCACAGGCAGGCATTATAGGTGGCCGCAGGCAGGCATTATGGGGGCCGCAGGCAGGCATTATAGGGGGCCGCAGGCAGGCATTATAGGTGGCCGCAGGCAGGCATTATGGGGGCCGCAGGCAGGCATTATGGGGGCCGCAGGCAGGCATTATAGGGGGCCACAGGCAGGATTATGGGGGCCGCAGGCAGGCATTATGGGGGCCGCAGGCAGGATATAGGGGCCACAGGCAGGCATTATAGGGGGCCGCAGGCAGGCATTATGGGGGCCGCAGGCAGGATATAGGGGGCCACAGGCAGGCATTATAGGGGGCCGCAGGCAGGCATTATGGGGGCCGCAGGCAGGATATAGGGGGCCACAGGCAGGCGTATGGGGGCCACAGGCAGAATATAGGGGGCGACAGGCAGGCACTTAAAAACAACAACATTAATACTTACCCAATTCCCGGGCGCGCGCTCCTCTTCTGTCCTCTTCAGCCGCGCGCTCCTCCGCAGCTCCTCGGGCGCACGGCCTGTGACGCGCTGTGCACCCGAGGAGAGGCCGCGTCGCGATGACATCACGTCATTGCGACGCTGCCGGCTGAGGCGCACGGGGCCGCGGCGGGTCCTCAGCGCTGTGAGGACCCGACGGCCCCGCTGTGTCGGCCCTGCGGCTCACCAGAGGATCCAGCGATCCTCCGGGGAGCGGGCCCGACACTGTCTGCGGGGCAGGGAGCGCTTGCTCTGCTCCGCAGAAGGCGGTCACAGAGACCGCCAGCGCTTCAGGCCCCCGGCAGCGGCCTGGAGCCCGGCGAGGGTCGGGGCCCTGACTGCGCCCCTTAGGGATAGGCCGAGATAGGCGCCCTAGGCGGTCGCCTACCTTGGCCTACCCGTCGTCCCGGCCCTGCCTCAGAGTGCCCCAGGGGTCATAGACTGTCTCCTCAAGTGCAACACCCCTACTGACAATTGTTGTAGACATGAGGGAAGTGTTTAAGGGTCCAGCACTCCATTCCAGCCACTGTGATAATATTAATTGCTGTCTGTGGAACTACGCTATCTTAAAGGCTATCACCAATGGTAGCTGAATATGTGATGCAAATGGGGCCTAATTCCAACCTAACTCAGTTGCATCTGCACATTTTGAGCCTTTTCATAATGGGCAGTTGTGTCATTCCCAGTCTAACCATTAGTCCAGTCTATGTTCTCTCTGTAAAGACAACAGTGGTTTGCCTTGTGTGGCTTGCTGTAAACTATAGGATTAGGCTGGGTTTAAAGTAAGTTGTTTACCACATTCGAGGTATCCTTGGGGTATTGGGAAAAAAGCTAAGATAACAGATATTGAAACATAAGAGTGTAGGCCCCATAGATATTAATAGAGCAAACAAAGTCATATGTGGGTTACATCTGTGTTATTTCCATGTGTATATGCTTTCTCTGCAGGACACAAAAGTGTTGTGGACTGCGCTTTAGAGTCCTGCAGGTAAACCGTATGCCACTACGAAATAGAGCAAACATAACCCACATAGGATTTTGTTTGCACTATTAATTTCTTTGGGGCCACTGTGGCTATGTCGTGATGTCTGTCAGGGTACCTTTTTTTTAACAATACTCCAAGGAACCTGCAATGATATAGTGTGAACCCAGCTTTATATCGTCACATTCCTTCTGCAAGCTCTCAGACCCCTCCCTAACCAGCTCCATCCCCCTCTTCACTTTGACTCTGTAGAGCTGCTGAAGATATTATTTTAAACTTTGTAAGGGAGCAGACGTATACCATATACCATAGTAAGGAAGTCTCTACAATGATGGCTGCAGACGTATAAAACCTATACTGTCTATGGTATCTGCTGTGTGCAGAATCTCCAGTGTATATCTACTATTTGCAGCTTTAGCCTGTCTCCCTCTTTCTCATTTGTAAGAGGTGACCTGCAGAAATCAAAATGTTGTGAGGCAGCTTTGCGTTGCACAGGAACATTTAATTGAAGTAAGACTGAATGAGATCTGATTGTCTTCGATCTTCTAAGATAGCTGTTTGGACATAAAAGAAATATTAGTTTCGCAAGATTTTCCAAAACAAGGTATTTATGATATCACTTGTTTTAATTCTGAGATATTTCACTGGGTTCCTATGAATATGAAGAAAGTAAGAAAGAACAAATGCTATCATGCAGAAACTTTGCTTATGAAGAGAATGAAGGCAGTTGTATAAACCAAACGTTTAGAATGAAATGGTCACAGTTTTATTACAATACTGTGAGGAGATTAAGGGGAAAACTGTGAGGGGAAAACTGTGTAGGTCTAAAACTCACTTTGTTGCCCATAGCAACCAATCAGAGTGCCCCTTTCATTTTTTCCAGAGCACTATATGAAAAGGGGCGCTCTGATTGTTTGCTATGGGCAACAAAGTGAATTTTAGCCCAAGACAGTTTTCATACATATGGCCCTAAGTTTGTTAAAATAATGAGGAATAAACACAGATGTTTGAATGGCAAGAGAAAATATTTTGTAAGATTTAAGATTAGTGTTGAGCGATTATTATCGACAAAGTTGAAATCGGCACGGTATTTACGTTGATCGGATTTTTTAGATCACGCGATAATTTAGGTTAAAATCGGTGCATAATCTATTAATATCGCGCCATTTTCGGCGCTTCCTGTCATTTTGGCGGCCAGCAAATCAGCTTATAGAATAGAGCAGGGTGAGATGAGTGTGCGACATCATGACTGGGATGTGTATGGTTGCGATTGGCTGGAAAAATCACATGACCTCGTTTTACATAGAACAGCCCTTGCTGTTCATGATCAGTGTCTGTCAGCGTCTCAGAGCAGTAGGACGTGCGCTCTGCCTCTGTCCAAACAGCTCAGCAAACAGCTCAGCGAAATTATTCTATTTCTTCACAGAGACAGCTCTACTGTGAGCTGTGATCCTTAGAACTTAGTTAGATCAGAGATTTGAAGATTATATGTAGTTAGGTAGAGAATTTTAAGGAGCATCTACCGCTGTAAAGTCACGGGGCCGAGCGGGAGGGGGGGGGGGGTCCCGCGGGCGAACACAGAAAAGCTCTTTAAAGTATACTGGATATAGTACACCAAGACTTAGTGTAGACATTGAACTGCAATAGCTTTATTATTAACAGTTTTCTATTGAAATATTTCCTGGATATTGGGCAGCCTGAACTTATATTAGGATACACATCTTTTCTAGTAACTGCAGGTCTCTTTGTTAGGTGCAAAACTCCACTTTTATTATCAGTAAACATTTCAGATAGGTGTTCTTTTTCAATTTTGCCCATTCCAGCTTTGTTGATATAGCCACCTTGCAGTTAAATTAGAATCCAGCAATTTTTTAGTCAGCACAGGTTGATAGGTGCCAAAAATACCTTTAATTATCCGAATACATTTCAGATACGTGTTTTTTGCACTTTTGCCCAGTCCAGATTTGTTGATAGAGCTACTTTGCAGTTAAATTTGAATACAGCAATTTTGTAGTCACCACAGGTAAATTGATCGGTGCCAAAAATACCTTTTATTATCCGAATACATTTCAGATACGTGTTTTTTCACTTTGGCGCACTACAGCTTTGTTTATTGAGGCACCTTGCACTTAAATGTGAATACAGCAATTTTGTAGTCACCACAGGTGAATTGAAAGGTGTCAAAATACCTTTTAAATTATCCGAATACAATTCAGATACGTTTTTTTTTCAAATTTGGCGCACTACAGCTTTGTTCATTGAGGCACTTAAATGTGAATACAGAAATTTTTTAGTCACCACAGGTGAATTGAAAGGTGCCAAAAATACCTTTTATTATCCAAATACATTTCAGATACGTGTTTTTTCACTTTGGCGCAGTACAGATTTGTTGATAGAGCTACTTTGCAGTTAAATGTGAATACATCAATTTTGTAGTCACCACAGGTGAATTGAAAGGTGCCAAAAATACCTTTTATTATCCGAATACATTTCAGATACGTGTTTTTTTCACTTTTGGTCAGTCAAGCTTTGTTGATAGATCTACTTTGCAGTTAAATTTGAATACAGCAATTTAGTAGTCACCACAGGTGAATTGATAGGTGCCAAAAAATACCTTTTATTATCCCGTATAAAATTAAGACAGGTGTTTTTTTAACTTTTGGTTAGTCATGCTTTTTTCATAAAGATACTTTGTAGTTAAATTTGAATACAGCAATTTAGTAGTCACCACAGGTGAATTGATAGGTGCCAAAAAATACCTTATATTATCCCGTATACATTTCAGACAGGTGTTTTTTTCACTTTTGGTCAGTCAAGCTTTGTTCATAGAGCTACTTTGTAGTTAAATTTGAATACAGCAATTTAGTAGTCACCACAGGTGAATTGATAGGTGCCAAAAAATACCTTTTATTATCCCGTATACATTTCAGACAGGTGTTTTTTTTCACTTTTGGTCAGTCATGTTTTGTTCATAGAGCTACTTTGTAGTTAAATTTGAATTTCAGCAATTTAGTAGTCACCACATGTGAATTGATAGGTGCCAAAAAATTTCCTTTAATTATCCCGTATACATTTCAGACAGGTTTTTTTTCACTTTTGGTCAGTCAAGCTTTGTTCATAGAGCTACTTTGTAGTTAAATTTGAATACAGCAATTTAGTAGTCACCACAGGTGAATTGATAGGTGCCAAAAAATACCTTTTATTATCCCTAATACATTTCACACAGGAGTTTTTTTCGCTTTTGGTTAGTCATGATTTGTTCATAGAGCTACTTTGTAGTTAAATTTGAATACAGCAATTTAGTAGTCACCACAGGTTAATTGATAGGTGCCAAAAAATACCTTTTATTATCCCTTATAAATTTCAGACAGGTGTTTTTTTCACTTTTGGTCAGTCATGCTTTGTTCATAGAGCTACTTTGTAGTTAAATTTGAATACAGCAATTTAGTAGTCACCACAGGTGAATTGATAGGTGCCAAAAAATACCTTATATTATCTCGTATACATTTCAGACAGGTGTTTTTTTCACTTTTGGTCAGTCAAGCTTTGTTCATAGAGCTACTTTGTAGTTAAATTTGAATACAGCAATTTAATAGTCACCACAGGTGAATTGATAGATGCCAAAAAATACCTTTTATTATCCCGTATACATTTCAGACAGGTGTTTTTTTCACTTTTGGTCAGTCATGCTTTGTTCATAGAGCTACTTTGTAGATAAATTTGAATACAGCAATTTAGTAGTCACCACAGGTGAATTGATAGGTGCCAAAAAATACCTTATATTATCCCGTATACATTTCAGACAGGTGTTTTTTTCACTTTTGGTCAGTCAAGCTTTGTTCATAGAGCTACTTTGTAGTTAAATTTGAATACAGCAATTTAGTAGTCACCACAGGTGAATTGATAGGTGCCGAAAAATACCTTTAATTATCCGTATACATTTCAGACAGGTGTTTTTTTCACTTTTGGTCAGTCATGCTTTGTTCATAGAGTTACTTTGCAGTTAAATTTGAATATAGCAATTTAGTAGTCACCACAGGTGAATTGATAGGTGCCAAAAATACCTTTTATTATCAGTATACATTTCAGATACGTGTTTTTTTCACTTTTGGTCAGTCAAGCTTTGTTGATAGATCTACTTTGCAGTTAAATTTGAATCCAGCAACTTTGTAGTCACCACAGGTGTACTGATAGGTGCCAAAAATACCTTTTAATATCCGTATACATTTCAGACAGGTGTTTTTTTCACTTTTGGTCAGTCAAGCTTTGTTGATAGATCTACTTTGCAGTTAAATTTGAATACAGCAATTTAGTAGTCACCACAGGTGAATTGATAGGTGCCAAAAAATACCTTTTATTATCCCGTATACATTTCAGACAGGTGTTTTTTTCACTTTTGGTCAGTCAAGCTTTGTTGATAGATCTACTTTGCAGTTAAATTTGAATCCAGCAATTTTGTTTTGATTTGAGGGATTTGAGAATAGCTGTGATTTGCCGTCTTTTAATAAGAGACTTTCCAAAACTCTTCCATACCTTCTCAAATTTTTATATTTCTGAACATGGAGCGAAATTCAGGTGGTAAGCGAGCAAAGAGGGGGGTAGGACATGGAGGTAGAGGTATGAGAGAAGGTGCTCCTTCCATTGCTGGCGACAAAACGCATGCCAGCGGATCGTCAGTTGCAGGACCGTCAGGCCTGTCATCGCTGGGTCAGGGCCCTGTGAATCTCAGTAACGAACAGCGTCACCAATCTGTTCTTCAGTGGTCAATGCAACCTGCATCCAGCAGTCTTACCTCCTCGTCCTCCCAGTCACGGCCACAAATGTCGTCATCAGCATCATCAGCATCCGTCCACCACTGTGGATAATCCATTTTCTGAAGATCTCTTTGATGACAAAATGCGGTTGGGGTCAGAAGGCATGTTAAAAGATCAAGAGGCCAAAGAGGATGATTTTCTCTGCTCTGACGCCCAGTTACTGATGCCATCAGAAGATCATGGTGCACGACTATCTGCGTCAACACCGATGTTTTTGTATGTGTTCCGGACCCAATAGACTTCTGGGTATCCAAAATGGACGAATGGCCCGAGCTCGCTTGCCACGCCATAGAGGTGTTGTCCTGCCCAGAAGCCAGCGTCATATCTGAGCGGACCTTCAGCACAGGTGGAGGAGTCATTACAGACAAACGCATCTGGCTTTCCACAGATAATGTGGATCGTTTGACTTTCATCAAGATGAATCAGGCATGGATCTCTGATGATGTTGTGGCCCCAATTGCCGAGGTCACCGATTAGTTGCCGGTCTACTTCACATTCCTCTTCAAAGAGAAATGGTCCCTCTTGAAAACTTTTTTTTAAAATGATCATTTCTACTGCAATTTTTATTCTCTTTTCCCAACAGTTCATTTTGCTGGTTTTGCTGTGAGGAGACTTTTAAAAGACAGCAAGGTTTCATGACAACACCGTATTCCATTTACTCACTTTATCTTTAGAAGTTTTCGCATTGTCAGTGGTTTTTTAGGTCATGTTGCTGTGGGGTAAGCTTAATTAATTTCCCTTTTGGGTCAAAAATGGGCTTCTAAGTGGGATTTCTCCTCACAAATTTTTTAATAGTGGCGGAAGTCATTTTTATAATTTTTTTTTTTTTGTTTTTAAAGACATTGTTCTTCACAATTGTCGAAAGTGGTCAAGGGTCATGCTTTTGATTTTTGGGGCATTTTTCTGTACATGCAGCTATACTAAGGTCCCTTTATAAAAAAAAATGTTGTTTTTAACAGAATTTGTTCTTCAAAATTGTCAAAAGGACCAGGGTATGTTTTGAAATTTTTGGGGGCATTTTGGGTGTGACATGAGCTTTTCTACAGGGTTTCCCATTATAAAAAAAAAAAATTGTTTTAACAGACATTTGTTCTTCACAATTTTAAGAGTGGGGTCAAGGGTATGGGTGCTGTCCAGAAAACAGTAATAGGAAGGACACTGTTTAATGGACACATATTGCAAAATGACTTGTTTTGTGCAAGATCTTTAACACAGCTATCAATCCCTGTAAGAGACAACCCTTTTAAATACAATTAAAAACAGAGAAACATAAGACTGGTGGGAATACATCCTATTTTAAAAATGTGTTTTCTCGAATTAAACTACTAAAAAACTTGACAATGTATACAAAATACTGGTAAAAAAATTCCTCTGAATTGTACAAGTAGGTACAGGAAAACTTGACCAGATTTAGGTTATTCAGAGGACATGGAGTATGACAGAGAACAAAGTACAGAGACAATTTCCCTCCAGCACGTTAAGTTAAAATGAGAAAAAGAATGGCCAAGAAAAAGGGAACCTGGTTTGAACAGGAGAGTTAACCACCAGTAATTTGCCAAGTGAAGCTCAAATTGGTCCGCACTCATACTGAGGTGCACAGCGCTACCCGGGTTGACTGTGTACTGAGGAAGGCTGGAAGTCCTTACTCACACTTCCGCTTACCGCACCTGCTTCAGCACGACTGTTTTCGTTGCTGTGTCATAATGGCATTTTTCCGTGGTTAATAGAAGACGGACGCCAGCCTGGTGCTCTCAACCGCTCCCACTGTAACTCCGGCCCTTGCTGCTGTGGAACCTGCTTGTTTAATAGATGTACAGAAACTCTAGCCTGGTCTCTCACCTGCACCCACTAAGTCTGGCAGCTGAACCTTCCTTTATAACAGATGGCTGACGGCAAGACTGGCTCACACAGTTAGGGCAATCAGGAGAGCTTCAAATTTCTCTAATAAAATCAGAATTTTTTGAAAAAAAGGTGATTTTGTGATGTTAAGTAGTGTCCAAAAAGGGGTCCCAGGGCTGGACACAAATTGCACAATTTGAGGCTTAAAATTTCTGGGGCTGGAGTCATTAGGTGGTCGTCACTCATTTGGATTCTCCATCGGAGTCTGTCCCTAATCAATGAAGAAGGATTTGGAGGATAAATTGAAACCATTGAATGATTGGCTGAATCATCTCAGAAGCCCGGGAGGCAAATGTCATCTCAACTAGGAAGTGTTTTGGGGATGTATAGATCATTTGATAACTTATGGGGTGGGCGGATGAATTAACAAATCTACAACTGTATAAAATAACCTTTAAAAACTGCAGTAAAGGGGGTGATGATGTATGTTATCACACTTGAAACAAAAGGCAAAAATGGTAATAATGTAAAACTTATAAATAAACTTCTTCCCTAAATAAATTCGTAAACAATTGTCCAGTTAACCAAAAATATACTAAATGACAGTCACTGTACAAAATAATCATAGTGGCCGACTTTGTGATCTGAGGGTCAAACATGTTATAGGGGTCATGCTGTGGCCCAGGAACAGGGATAGTCTAAGTCCCATTGAAACTAAAATGGTGGTTGAAAGTACTCCTATTTCTGGCACTTTTAATCTGTGGGTCAGACAGTTTAATGGTCATACTGCTGTACAGACAGAAATAGTTAATGTCCAGTTCAAACTAAAATGGTGGTTCAAAGACTCCCTTTCCCCTCACTATTTAATTGGTGGTCAGACCGTGTTAATGGTCATACTGCGGTCCATGACAGGTATAGTCAATGTCCAATCAACTAAAAGTGGTGGTTGAAAGACTCCTTTTCCCCGCACTTTTTTATCTGTGTGGACAGACCAGGTTTTAATGTCAATGACTGCTGTACAGGACAGATATAGTTAATGTCACCCAGTTCAACTTAAAATGGTTCAAAAGACCTCATTTTTCCCGGCACTTTTTAATTTGGGGGTCAAACAGGTTTTATGGGCTCATGCTTGTTGCCCAGGACAGGTATAGTCCTATGTCCAGTGAAACTAAAATGGTGGTTCAAGACTCTTTTTTCCCGGTACTTTTTTAATTTGGGGGTCAACAGTTTAATGGTCATCACTGCGGCCCAGGACAGGAATAGTCCAATGTCTCAGTTTTCAACAAAATGTGGTTGAAAGACTCCTTTTCCCAGCACTTTTTAATCTGTGGGTCAGACAGTGATTAATGGTCATTACAGCGGTACAGTACAGATATAGTTAATTCCCAGTTCAACAAAAATGTGTTGTTGAAAGACTTCTTTTTCCCCAGCACTTTTTAATTGCTGGTCATGCAGGTTTTGGGGTCTCATGCTGCGATACAGACAGTGATATTCAATGTCCAGTTTCAAGTAAAAATGATGGTTCAAATCATACTGCCTTCTGGCACTTTTTAATTTGTGGTCATGCAGGTTAAGTGTCTTGCTGAGGTGCAAGACAGGGATAGTGATGGTCTGTGAGTTTTTTTCTGTGGCATTTAGAAAACCTAAGTGTTGTTGCCTAAGTGTGTAGCACTTATCCATTTGACTGTTGTGGATGTTAATCCAGTCTTCTCCATCCCGTTTTGGGATGTAAGAATGAAGGATGTATGTTGCTCTCGCCATAGACTATAATGGTCATCGGCGATAATCTATTGATCGACTATCGGATATCTTATTGATAATGCCGAATTACTATCACCCGATGACGATAGTCAACGTAATCGCTCATCACTATTTAAGACTAATACATATGTTTATAATGGTCTCTGCTACACTCTTACTATATTTTTGGTCTGAAAGGGTGTGGGCAACCCAGTGGACCATTGAGATTACAGTTTGTGTTCTTAAATAGAAATAGCAATATTTTTGCCTGGTAGCAAAATTGAAGTTTGCATGTTTTTCTTAAAGAACATTTGTTATAAAAAAAGCACAAGAAAGGAGGAAGTACCATGAAAATTTGGTTGTCAGATAAAAATAAAAATTATATAAATTCAGAGATTTTTGGACTTTGAAAAAGGAATTAATGAAAAAAGTATTGCTTAAAGTTCTTGTGCAACATTTGAATGAATATATTTTTAAAAATACTTCTTACCTTTTTTACATGAAGAGGTGTGATTACCAGGTATATGCAAAGTGTAAAAGGATTATTTATTACTCCGATTTTAAAAAATGCTCTCGTTTTATTGTGTCCATTAATGTAAAAAAAATGCTTGTCACAAGATATTTAATAACTTTATGTTTATAGCAATGTCAAAATTGGGAGTGCCTGAAAAGCTTTTAACCCCTTAACAACCGCCCACCGACTTTTGACGTCCTTTGGCGTCGCTGCAGACATCGGGGATTGTGGCTCCTGGGCTGTACTACACAGCCCTGATCTCAGAGCATCCCCTGCGAGCAACGGTAAGCAGGGAAACCCCTGCACCCCGATGCTTTAACCCTTTGATTGCGGTGGATCATCACCGCAGCGCAATCAAAGGGTTTCCCTGCTCTGTCGAGTGACCGGAACACCCGGTTACCCGACAGAGCCCGGGGAACGGCTGCACAGTCAGCCCTGGGGACCTAGAGTAGCCACAGGGGTGGCTGTGTAACAAGCCAGTGACCAGGGCAGCCTGTGTGCTGTCCTGATCACTGCCTGTGTCAGACTGACACAGATTATAATGTATTAGCATATGTGAATATGCTAATACATTACTAAGTGTAAAAAAAAAAAGGAAAACAGTTCTCCCTTCATGGGCTTTAAAAAAAAGTATAAAACATAAAAAGTGTAAAAGAAATGAATACAAAAAAATAATAAAATAAAAATAAATATTTAATAAAAAATAATTGTGCATTTATTAAACACACCAAAAAAAAACCTACACATATTAGGTATCCACACGACCGTAATAACCTGTAAAATTAATCTAACAAGTTATTAAGTGTGAAATGGGAATGGTGTAAAAAAAAAATAAAAAAATATATATATTTTTCTAAATCTGCAATTATTTATAAGTGAACTTAAACTATTCCCCCATCAAATACAACTTGTCTCGAATAAAATGAGGCCTCATACAACTGCGTCATTGAAAAAATAAAAAAGTTACAAGGAGGCAAAAACAAAAAAAATGTGCTGGTCATTAACTACTTTTCAGGCCTGGGGCTTAAGGGGTTAAAGATAATTGTCACAGTTCATGTCTTAGTCTCCACTCCGGACCGTGGACATGCTGGTGTCTCGGTTGCTGCTCCTGTTTCCTATGCCAGCGTGTACTCACCTATAGCAAAAAATGAAGAAAAGGCAGCACTTCAAAAAAGAAACAAAAATTTATTTACCCAAACATGGCAACGTTTCGGTTCTCATCAGAACCTTTTCAAGCAAAGCACACAGGGACATTCTAGTGGTATAAATAGTGCAATTTACAGTAAATTAATAAAGTGTACAATACATAATATATAAACATATCTTTTTTTAAATCAGTGAATATATTCAAGATCAATATACAGTGAAATGAAAAAACATCATGTAATAAATGTATACATAGTCATTAATGCTCCCAGTGTACCTTGTGTAGTGTATGACAGTGTACAACAGTGTAAACGAGCCTTAATTAATTATGAAAAATCAATAAAATTACATAAAGTAAAAGATTCACTACCTGGACACATCACTCGAGCGGCGCGAAGCTCCGGCGTCTCCTAAAACCCACTGCGCATGCGCGAAAACGAAAAGCGGCACACGTGCATCACAGACCCCACACCATCATCAAAGCAGTGAGGGAATGATCAGTGCGCATGCGTGCCACTCGCCGCATCGCGCAATGGCTCTAAGTACAGTTATACAGTAAAAACGAGCATCAAAGGGCCAATTTCACTACATAAGTAGTTGTGATAACACACAGTTGCGCCCCATTTGAGTGGCCATTGGCCCTTGTGCACATTCCTCACTGGGGTGCTGCGCCAGTACTGTTTTACCTGTCCTCACTATGTAGTGGACGGAAATGGGTGCTCGGCACTCGGCGAATGTGGGCGGAAGTGACGTTACGCCCGGGTTATAGCGCGCGTCACTCCCACCAACATCAGGGCGGAAGTCTCTGTCTGGGTGATGCGCCGTAGGGCGGAAGTGACGGCGGACGGAGTAAGTACGCGACCGGGTTACCATGGTGACGGCGCGAGTACATACGGTCCCCGTCCCCATTTAAGGCTGCTTGTGCATTCAAAAAAAACGGCGGGGCACATCATAGCCCTTCCCGTATGTCTGTGTGAGCCGTTACGCTCCTATGACCTGCATCTAAAAAAGCAATTTTACGACTCTTATTGGTTAAGTGAAAAAAAAACTTTCTCTTTTCGTCTTTTTTGATAACATATATCTATACCGTGCTGGGGGTTAAAAAAGTTTGTGTAAGAGGGGTGGTGATGGGACATTCTATATCATGGACATCATTTGTATCCCATAATATGGCTATACATACCCCAGCGATGTTTTTTGACGTATACCTATTTGCACTATACAGTTTTTGTCATTTTACATCTAATATGGGTCAATACATAATAGGGACAATCTTATTTATTATATTTCCCTATTTTTGAACTATCTTGATTCTACTTTTAGACTATTTACATCACTGCATTGGTTCCCTGAAGAGACCGTGGTGGGTCGAAACATGTTGGGACATTGTATGATCACTACGTAAGGGTAAGATCTGAGTTTTGGGTTAGTCCCCATACCAGTGTGGGGCCGCCTTGTCGGGGCGAGTTGCCCTAATATTGGACACGGGTGCGGGAGACCCCCTGTGACTCGTTTAAGTCTATAGTTTTTTAGTGCACTATTGATGTTATTGGCACCTATGTGTGTGTCTGATTTATGTGTCTAATGCTCAGCCGCATATTATTTTAATTTGTGAAGTAAAAGTTAAATTTTATATTGCACACAATTATCATACGCACTCCATTTTTTGGTGTTTTTGTCTATATGCGATGGAGTATTTACCTGATGTCTAAGAAATTATCAGGAATAGGTTTTTTGTATTCGGTACAGCTGTGCTGATAGGTCATGGCAGGATTTTTGGCAACAGATGTAAGTGTAGATCATTGGTTAACAGATGCTGAGGAAATATTTTCAGATAAGGAATACGTCTATAAAAAACATACACCTTCCCTAAAGTTTGCATTTAAGGATTAAAATAAAAAGTCTACAGGGAACAAATCTCTACTGGCTGGGAAATAAAAAGTCTGGAAAACTATATAAAAAACCAAATAGTTCCAAGAGGATTAAGAATATCTCTAACCCCCCCCATTAAACACCAAAGTCTCGAGTTTGTATCAGAATGGGAAAAAGAAGCGACTGCTAGTTCTTTGCGGTTTATGCAACTTCTTTTAACCAAGGAAAAGGCTAGTCTAGAAGGCATCAATAATAAATTGAAAGAACTAATTACAACTGTACGGACCTTTGAAAAAGAGACCGAATTTGTGACTAAAGAAAAACAGTTACAGAACTCAATAGAAAAATTTCAACAACATATCAAAGACCGTAAACACAAACAATTTATTAGAGATCTTGGTGACTTCAGAGAAAACAAAGCATACATATTCTCAGGTTTCAAACACGATAGGAGAGATATTGACACAATCTCCACAAGTGACACTTCTGACTTAGAGGGAAGAAATAATAGACAGTCCCCCAATACATCGGGACAGAGAGGACGCGGGAAAAGGTAATAATCGTAGGGGAGAAGAAATGCTTTTTTTAGCCCGTCAATACCCATCAAGGGTAGTTCAACTCCGAAATAACTAAGACTGTACCAATAGGACCAACATCACGTTTTTAACCTGTCATCATATATCCTAAGTGAACACGAAATGAATATCCTTAAAAAAGGACTCTCATTCGTTCCAACAGGAAAATTCAATCTATTCAACTGGATAAAAGATGTACATCTTTTTGGACGAAAAATGCGTTGGCATAAATATCACGTCCTAAGAAATAGACGTGAGTGTCTTGAATTAGGGATAAATGATGACATGTTAGAAGATGTCAGACTATTATATAGTCTGGCAGATGACAATATACATAATGGAAAAGGTCCTTTTACACAATTCCCCCCCCCCCCCCCCCCCCCCCCCCCCCCCCCCTACAAAAAATAAGAAAATGCCCCCTTTGGGAGACTTATCATGTATAGATGTTTTTATTTCCCAAGTCACTAGAGATTTAGAACATTTGAAAACAAAGGGATACTCCAATTGTACCTTTAGGGAAAAACAGGCAATTATGAAATTGGAACAAAATCATGAAATAGTCATAAAACCCTCTGATAAGGGGGGAAACATCGTTGTAATGGACCACACGGATTATAGGGATATGTGTAAGAGACTTCTGTGTGACCATACCTGTTATGAAATCCTTAGAAATGACCCAATGGAAGAGTACAAACGAGAATTATTGGAGATATTATCCCCGGCTAAAAGTAACGAGTTGATCAGTGTCTCTGAATTTGAGTTCCTATTTCCCAAATTTCCACGAACAGCGACTTTTTACGGTCTCCCCAAGATTCATAAGGGTGTGAACCCACTAAAGGGGAGACCAATAGTGTCCGGTATAGGATGCCTCACACAAAATTGTGGGATATACCTTGATCAGGTCCTGAAACCATTTGTGGAATCCCTATCGTCATATACGAGGGATACCATGGACTTCCTAAGGAAAATTGACGGTATAACGGTACCCAAAGATAGCTTCTTGGGAAGTATCGACGTGGAGTCACTGTATACCTCCATTCCACACGACTTAGGAGTCAAGGCAACCGAACATTTCCTCAAAGGGAGGGGTCAACAGTTTGGTTTACACAATAAATTTGTGTTGGATCTTTTAATGTTTGTTCTCACAAAAAATGTTTTTTTATTCAATGGAAAATTATATCATCAATTGAGGGGAACCGCCATGGGCAATTCCTGCGCCCCAAGTTATGCTAACCTATATTTGGGGTGGTGGGAGGACACTATAGTCTTTGGCGATGAACCCCTAAATTATATCGAAAACATTGCATTCTATACAAGATACATTGATGATATTTTTGTTCTGTGGAATGGGAAGAAAGAGGAGTTCATAGAGTTCATGCAAAGTTTAAATCAAAATAATATTGGACTCAGGTTCACCCATGAAATCGATCCTAATAAATTGGCTTTCCTGGATGTGATGGTGACAAAAGGACATGATGGGCGACTAAAAACTTCCATTTATCGTAAAGAAACGGCATGTAATTCACTCCTGCATTGGAGTAGCAGTCATCCCTATACTTTAAAGAAAGGTATCCCACGAGGACAATTCCTGAGACTGCGTCGGAACTGTTCCTCTAAAAATGAATTCATCCACCAGGCAAAAGACATGTGTGAGAGATTCAGAGAAAAGAGATACCCGGAGGGGATACTCAAGGAGTCATATCAATCTGCACTCCGCACGGACAGGAAATGTCTTTTGGCTCCTAAAAAGAAGGATGAATTATTAGATTCAGGCATCATAAGACTAATAGGAACTTTCGATGCAGCCTCTAGTGAGGTTCGCAAGATACTAACTAAACATTGGGAAATTCTCTTAATGGACCCTGATATCAAGGACAAAGTAGGCCCGAGACCAGCCATCACATTCAGGAAGGGAAAAAGTTTACGAGATCGTCTTGTGAAAAGTCACTATGTATCTCCTCAAAGTGACTCGAGGTGGCTAAGTAGACAGCCTAAGGGCTGCTACAAATGCAGCGGCTGTGTAGGCTGTCCACATTTGGAAACTGGGAAAACCTTCAGTAATATGAAAACTGGACAGTCCTTTGCGATTAAACAATTTATAAATTGTCGTTCAAAAGGAGTGATTTACCGTATTCGATGCCCATGTGGACTGGAATACGTGGGAAAGACCACCCGGGAATTGAGAAGGAGAATAGGTGAACACCTATGTGATATTCGTAATAAAAGAGATACTCCAGTATCCAGACATATCTGGAGTCAACATGGGGGAACCTTTAAAGATCTTAAAGTCATGGGAATTGATCTTCTCGTACCAAATGAAAGGAAAGGTAATTTCGACATGGACCTTCTTAGACGTGAAACCTTTTGGATTTACACCTTAGGAACTACATACCCACAGGGACTTAATGAACAGCTGAATTTTAATTGTTATTTATAAATGTGGCAGGCATGCTTTGAACTTAGCTATGCCCATATGGATGCCCATTTTTTTGCATGGTTCTAATGCACAGTTGTTTACTGTATACTATATTATTGAGCCAAATATGTTCCTATTCTCTCTCTTTTGTTAGCCTTCTGTACTAAGGAGTATATGTAGTTTGGAATTCCACCATAATGATGTTATTGTATATCATTACATATCATTGTGTTATATACTTAGTATCTGTGTCATATCTGGTCTATCCTGACTATCATCAGGAGGATGCCAAACAAGATCTATTCTTTATACCTTGGTTTTGTGCATATTGGGCTGTGAGCTGGGATTGCTGTTGCGCCCCATTTGAGTGGCCATTGGCCCTTGTGCACATTCCTCACTGGGGTGCTGCGCCAGTACTGTTTTACCTGTCCTCACTATGTAGTGGACGGAAATGGCTGCTCGGCACTCGGCGAATGTGGGCGGAAGTGACGTTACGCGCGATATAGCGCGCGTCACTCCGACCAACACTCAGGGCGGAAGTCTCTGTCTGGGTGATGCGCCCGTAGGGCGGAAGTGACGGAGGACGGAGTAAGTACGCGACCGGGTTACCATGGTGACGGCGCGAGTACATCCGGTCCCCGTCACATTTAAGGCTGCTTGTGCATTCAAACAAACGGCGGGCACATCATAGCCCTTCCGTATGTCTGTGTGAGCCGTACGCTCCTATGACCTGCATCTAAAAAAGCAATTTACAGACTTCTTATTGGTAAGTGCAAAAAAAAATTTCCTTTTTCGTCTTTTGTGATAACATATATCTATACTGTGCTGGGGGTTAATAAGTTTGTGTAAGATGGGTGGTGATGGGACATTCTATATCATGGACATCATTTGTATCCCATAATATGGCTATACATACCCCAGCGACGTTTTTTGACGTATACCTATTTGCACTATACAGTTTTTGTCATTTTACATCTAATATGGGTCAATATATAATAGGGACAATCTTATTTATTATATTTCCCTATTTTTGAACTAAACTTGATTCTACTTTTAGACTATTTACATCCTGCATTGGTTCCTGAAGAGACCGTGATGGGTCGAAACATGTTGGGACATTGTTATGATCATACGTAAGGGTAAGATCTGAGTCTATAGGGTTAGTCCCCATTTCCAGTGTGGGGGGCCGCCCCTTTTCGGGGCGAGTGCCCTAATATTGGGGCCGGGGGCGGAGGGCCCCCTGTGACTCGTTTAAGTCTATAGTTTATTACTGCACTATTGATGTTTTTGGCACCTATTTGTGTCTGATTTATGTGTCTAATGCTCCGCCGCATATTTTTTTATTGTGTGAAGGAAAAGTTATATTTTATATTGCACACAATTATCATACGCACTCCATTTTTTTGGTTTTTTTGTGATAACACAAAGGCTCCAGAAATCAGTATGGTCATTAATAGGAGTACAACAGGGATCCCCAAAGAAATTGATGTTCCACCACCAGGGACCGCGGACCCCCCAGCATATGACTGGGGATGCACAGTCCCCACGGGGGGTGCCGAATGGGTATCACCCAAAATATCAGGCAAATCCCAAAACCTCACCAAAGGACACCAAAGATAGAAGGGGCGCAATTTCAAAATGACAGCGCTAATCCACTCCTTAGACCAAAATTAAAGAGCCTAAAAATGCACAATATATACAATTTTCCAAAGATGATGCTTCATAATACCAGCCAAAATAATCAGGAGACAAAACCAGAGACAACGTGGGCTCGATGTGTTGTCCAGTAGTTTCAAATTTTCAAATTAATATTAAATCTAGAAGAGAAGAAAAGAAAAAATAATTAATATCACATTTAAAAACAAAAAAACTAGCACTGACTGTGCTCACTAACACAGAAGGAGACGTAGAAAGGATAATTACAGCACAGGATGTTTTCTAAAACAGGAGTCTCACACTGGGAAATATACAAATAAACACACTGGGAAAAAAAATCACCGACACATTTGAGGATATATTTTAAATTCCAAGTTCAAACCCTTCGGGTACATTGTATCAAGCCTATGTATCCATGGTAATTCATTTCGTTTTAAAAGCTGAGTTATATGAACTCCACGTTTATGCAAAGGTACATGGTCAATCATCATAAAGCGTATGTCTTCTACCTTATGTTTGGCCTCCTTAAAATGTTTGGGTACTGGAAGGTCAAGTTTGCTTGTACGTATAGTGGATTTATGTTTATTTAAACGAATTCTGCACTCTTGGGAGGTTTCCCCCACATATAAAAGTCCACATGGACATATCAGAACATACACAACAAACCGACTACGGCAAGTTAGAAAAAAATGTATTTTAAATCTTCTTTGAGTCAATGGATGTATAAAGGTGTCCCCTTTAATCAGGTTTCTACAACACTGACAACTAAGACAGGGAAAACACCCTACTTTGACTGGTTTAAGGAACCTCTGTGTCCTCATACATTCCCTATTAACATCAGCTGATACCAAAATATCTTTTAAATTTTTATTCCTCCTATATGCCATTCTAGGTGGCAAAGAGAAATCTTGGATATTCGGAAAATTCTTTTGTAAAAGGGGCCATTCTTTATGGATTATATTTTTAATCCTATTGGAAACTTTAGAAAATGTGGAAACAAAAGTGATGCGAGGACTAGTACTCTCCTGCTCTCTACCACTTAACAAATCAGATCTCTCCATACAATCCACCTTTCTTCTTTGAGAGGAAATGACATAATTCGGATATCCACGTTTCTTAAACTTATTAGCCATTTCTTGTAGCCTATTATCTAGTCTAGTTGGATCATCAACTATCCTTTTTACTCTCAAAAACTGGCTGTATGGTAAGGACTCTATCATAGATCTAGGATGAAAACTATTAAAGGATAAGAGATTGTTCCTATCTGTTTCCTTAACAAAAAGGTCTGTAAGCAACCGACCCTCTTTTTTATAGACCATTGTATCTAAAAATTGAACATTTGTAGATGAACAGACCATAGTAAACTTAATATCCACATCAATTTGATTTAAGAAATTGAAAAAATCACTCAATTGTTCAGAAGTACCTCTCCAAATAACAAAAATGTCATCTATGTATCTCCACCATCTATAGATATTACATTGATGGTGGGACACATAGATCTGATCTTCTTCCAACATAGCCATAAACATGTTGGCATAAGTTGGCGCAACATTTGACCCCCATGGCCGTTCCTTTCAATTGTACAAAAAACTTATCCTGGAAAGAAAAATAATTTTCACTCAGGATAAATTTTAGGAGTGTAAGCAAAAAATCAATGAGCTCCTGAGAAAAATTAGAGGTGCTGAGGAATCTCTCTACAGTGGCTATACCTCTCTGATGGCTGATAGATGTGTATAGATTAACTACATCAAATGACACTAGTATATCCGTATCCTCAACTGTCACCTCATGAATTTTATTTAGAAAGTCAGTTGTGTCTTTAATATAAGACCTAGCCGAGATAGCATAATCCCTCAAGACTTTGTCTAGAAAAATAGCAATGGGGCAAAAGATAGAGCCTCTCCCTGAGACTATAGGTCTCCCCGGTGGATTAGATAATGATTTATGTACCTTAGGAAGGCAATAAAACAATGGGATTACAGGTGTCTTCTCTATCAAAAATTCCTTCAAATCTCTATCAATAATTTTATCATCATATGCATCACCTACAATCTTTTGAATATAGCAGACTAACCTTGGTGTTGGATCCACTGCAAGTGGCATGTATACACTGCTATCACCTAATTGTCTCATAACTTCACAAACATACATGTTTGTATCCATTAAAACAATTGCCCCCCCCTTGTCTGCCGGTTTAAAGGTTAAATCATTCCTCTTAGATAGCAAATCAATAGCTTTTCTTTCTAATGCACTCAAGTTATTAACTGTATGTGATACATTCTCATTATTACGAACATTCTGAATACAACGCTTAATGGTGGATTCAAAGGCCAAAACTATAGGGTTATTTGTATAGGGAACAAAATTACTACTTTTTCTAAGACCAATCTGAGACAAAGTTAATTGGCAATCTCTTTGCTTACCAACATCAGGAATAACAGTAGGTAAATCTGAAAAAAACAATTTCAATTTAATTTTACGAAAAAAATCATAAAGGTCCAACTCTAATTGAAACCAGTCCACGCTTCCTGTGGGGCAAAACGAAAAACCCTTATTTAAAGCACGTACTTCAATCTCAGATAGCTCATGTGATGAAATATTTACCACTAAGTTTTGATTCGGGTCTTGTTCTGCTGCCGTAGACGATCCCTCTTGAAATTTTTGTTTCTTTGCTCCACGGTTATGTTTCCTCCCTCCTCTGCGTGTGCGTCTAGAGAGGGAGTATCCAGTCCTAAAAAAGAAGGGGTGTCCTGGCCATCAGCCTCTGAAGAAGATGGATGAGATTTCCTTTTTTGTGAGATCCTCCCTTTTGTGGAAAGACGATTTGATCCATCCTGTTGCCAATTAAAGATACGTCCATTTTTATAGTCCTCCATATCACGATGCCACTTCTGTCGTTTTGTATTTTCCCCAGCCCCTTTTTAAAAAATTTTAGATAATGCCTGTGATTTTCCTTCTTTATTTTTCCCACGAAACCCTCCCCAATAAGAAAAAATTTTAAAAAAACCTTCCAGATCTTGTATTTTTTAAAAATTAATGTTTTTTTCCTTTCTGTCTGCAGAAATTCCATATTAAGAAGCATCACGTCATAAGCAAACTTGTTTGAAATTTGAATAAAACGTTGACAAAAATTTCATTTAATAAAAACGGGTTTTTGGGTGAAAAAATTTTGACCGAAAACCCCCCGGAATCCTTTTGAGCCTTTAAAAAAAGCGCTGTTTAAGAAAATGAATTTTTGTTTACCACTAAACGTCTATTTTCTTTTCCCCCCTTTTGGCCCTCTTAAATTTAAAAGAAGGGGTGTATTTAAAAAAAGGCAATATCCCCTGTGATGCCCTGTAATATCCGATCCACATCCTCTTCTGAGTAGGAAAAAACATTGGGTGTAAAAGTCATGATGAGAAAAAATATCAGAAAAATACAGCAAAAAAGAGGTAATGCACGCTGCTAGATCCAAAATCGTCCAAAATAATGACATATGCAGCAGCAAAACCCAAGCCAGAAAATGTATAGTGCACGCCAATAAGACCTGGATCAAGGTCACCTCAATATAGAAAAAAAATGAAAAAAAGGGCACACTTCAAAAAAGAAACAAAAATTTATTTACCCAAAACCCTGGCAACTTTTTGGGTTTCTCACCCAGAACCTTTCTCAAGCAAAACAAGTTTGCTTATGACGTGATGCTTCTTAATATGGAATTTCTGCAGACAGAACTGAACAACATTAATGTAAAACTACAAGTTTTCGGGAAAGGGTATTTTAATTTTTTCTTATGCCGGAGGGGATTTCGTGAAATATAAAGAAGGAAAATCAACGTCATTTTTCAAAATTTTAAAAAACAAGCGGAAAAATACAAAACGACAAAAAGTGGCATCGGGGTTTGGGGGAAATAAAAAAAATTGGGAAACTATTTTTAAATTTGGCAACAGGATGAATCAAATCGTCTTTCCACAAAAGGGAAGGTCTCCAAAAAAAAATTTTTCCCACCATTTTACTTCAAAAGGCTGAGGGGCAGGACCCCCCCTTCTTTTTAGGACGGGGAATACTCCCCTTTAACGTACACGCAGAGGGGGGAGGAAACATAACCGTGGAAAAAGAAAAAAAAATTTTCCAAGAGAGTTTCGTCTACGGCAGCAAAAAAAGACCCGGGGCCAAAATTTATTGGAAAATTTATTTAAACATATAGTTATCTAAAGATTAAAGTAGTGTTTTTAAATAAGGGTTTTTCTTTTTTGCCCCCAGGAAATGTGGTTTGGGGTTTTTAAATTTGAGTTGGACCTATATAAATTTTTTCCCAAAAAATTTAAATTAAAATTGTTTTTTCCCAATTTCCCTACTGAAATTCCTGATTCTCATAAAGAAAAAGAAATTGTAAATTAAGTTTGTCTAAAATTTGGGTCTTAAAAAAATTTACAATTTTGTTCAAAATACAAATAACCCTGGGGTTTTTGGCCTTTAAATCTACTATTAAGAAATTTGTATTCAAATTTTTCCCGTAAAAAATGATAATGTGTCAAATACGTAAAAATTTTTAAAATGAAATTAGAAAGAAAGGCTATTTTTTTTGCTATCTAAGAGGAAAGTTTTTAACCTTAAACCGGCAGAAAAGGGGGGGGAGCAATTTTTTTTTAAGGGATACAAACATGTATTTTGTGAAGTTATAGAAAATTAAGGTGATAGCAGGGGCCCCTATATGCCACTTTTAGTGGATCCAACATAAAGGGTTATTTTTGCAATTTTCCAAAAAAATTGGAAGATGATGCATATGACTAGAAAAAAAATTGGGCCCCCCCCAAATTGATTCAAAAAACGAAGGGGAAATTTCTTTTTAAAAATTTCGGAAAATTTCGGTTCGGAACAAGTCGAATTTTTGGGTACTTGGGGTGAACGAATGTGCTTTTATTGAAAAAAAGGGTTTGCGAGCACATGGCGCTAAAATGGGAAAAAGCACTCTGGGAGGAAGGAAGGGCAAAAACCCCTGCATAAACATGTGCAAAGATGAAGCCAATCAGAGACCGGCGGATTCTGTGACGTCCCCCAGCACTATATAAGACCAAACCCCCGCCGCGGGGAGCTCACACTCCCTCACGTACAAAGGGGAATTTTCTGCTGCGGGTGATAGCGTTTCTGAAGAACTGTTTTTTTATACAGCGTTTTCCCTGTGGGGTCCTCAGCTTGTCTCAGAGACTTTTTCCTGAATTTTTCAAATTTCGTTTTTTTTGGGGTTTTGGGGATCTGAAATCCAGTGTGCGTCCACTGAAAGCGAAATAACTTTTCAAAAATCCAATGGGATCTAAGCCATTTTCCTTTTGTATTCATTTAAAAAAAAACAGCTTTTTTAAACAATCCCAAATACCAATTCATTTTTGGCTGTTTAAATTTCCCTATTGCGCAATTTACATCCGGGGGTTTAAAATTAAGCGTTTTTTTTTGCGGGTGTGCTGAAAAAAATAAACCGTCTTTTCCAACCCCAAATAAATATATTTTTTTTTGGTACCAAATTTCAAAAGCAAAGGCAAATTTAAAACTGAAAATCTCTTTTTTTTGTGGCGTAAAAACCCCAAAATTTTGAAACACGCTACAAACCCTACTATTTTGTGCGGTTTAAATTTTTTGGGCCCAAATTTACATCCGGGTTTTTAAATTTAAGCTTTTGTTTTCCCGGTGTCCCGGAAAAAAATAAACCGTTTTTTTCAACCCCAAAATATAAAAATTTTTTTTGGTACCTAATTCACAAGCAAAGGCAAATTTACAACTGTATCTCTTGTTGTGTGGCGTAAAAAAAAACGCAATTGTAACACGCAACTAGTTTTTGCGGCTAAATTTTCTTTGGCGAAATTTTACATCCGGGGGGTTAATTAACCCGTTGTTTTGCGGGTTGTGCTGACAAAAATTAAACCGCCCTTTTCAAGGGCCAAATATATAAATTTTTTTTTGGTAGCCAAAATCACAAGCAAAGGCAAATTAAAAACTGTATCTTTTGGGTTGTGTGGGGGTAAAAAACACGCAATTGTAACACGCAAAAAAAAGCAAACGTTGTGCGGTCAATTCTTTGGCGAAATTTTTAAAATCCGGGGGAAAAATTTAACTTTGGGTTTTGCTGTGGGGTTTTGACAAAAAAAAAACCGCCCTTTTTAACGCCAAAAAATATATTTTTTTTTTTGGTACCCTAATTCCAACAAAGGCTAATTACAACTGTATCTCTTGTTTTTTGGGCGTAAAAAACCCACGCAATTGAAACCCACGCTACTAGTTTGTGCGGCTCAATTCTTTGGCGAAATTTTAACATCCGGGGTTTAAATTTAAAGCGTTGTTTTGCTGTGTGCTGACAAAAAAAAAACCGTTTTTTTTTCAACGCCAAATATATAAATTTTTTTTTTGGTAGCCTAATTCACAAGCAAAGGCTAATTAAAAACTGTATCTTTTTGTTGTTTGGGCGAAAAAAAAACACGCAATTGTAACACGCACAAAGCTACTATTTTTGTGCGGCCCCAATTCTTTGGCGAAATTTACACCGGGGTTAAAATTAACCCTTTTGTTTTGCTGGTGTGCTGACAAAAATAAACCGTTTTTTTAAAACGCCAAATATAATTTTTTTTGGTACCCTTAAATTCCCAAGAAAAGGGAAAATTAAAAATTTTAAACTCTTTTGTGGGGCGTAGAAAATACCCATTGTAAAACCTACAAAGCTACAAGTTTTTTGGGGGCCCAAAAATTCTATTGGGGAAATTTTACATCCAGGGGTTAAAAAGGGCGTTTTTTTTGGCTGCGTGCTGACAAAAAAAAAACCGTTTTTTTCCCAACCCCGAAAATATACATTTTTTTTGTAAAATAATTCAAAAAACAAGGGTTAAAATTAAGCCGTTTGTGTTTTTAACCTTTTAGTAAAACACACATTGCTTGTAAACGCACATAAAAGAAAATTTTTTTCCGGGCCCATTTGTGGAGCGCAATTTAAACCAAAGGGGTTACCCAAGCTTTTTTACTGGGTTCATTTTGGAGTCAAAAACGGGGTGTATATTTATCAAAACTCCCAAAAAAAGCCCATAACCCCAAAAAAAAAAGGGGCCCTGAAATTTTTTAGAACAAACAGTTTTTCAGACAGAGAGGGGGCAGGCTCGCAACTGCGAGGGGCAGTGGCACAAAAAATTTTGAAAGGGGCCCAGGCCCGCAGAAAAGCAAGGGACTTTTCCGCAGCAGGGGTCACCGGTAAAGGCCACAACGGCCGCTGTCATCTAGCGGCCGTGTGTTTGTTAAACCCAAGGGTTCTTGATTGGTTGACTGGGTAAACCCCTTCCTCCCAAAATGACTTTCTGACAACCCCAGCCAAGAGTCGGGGGGAACCTCAACAAAACACTTATTTGGGGCGGCCCCGGGGAGGGGGGTCAGTCCCCCTCACCTGTCCCCCACCCGCCTCGGGCCCCATCCAGTTCCCCCTCGGGCCGGGGATCTAACTATTTTGGTCGGGCCAAAACCCCAATATAGCGAGGATGAAAAATTTTGGGAGGAGGGCTTTCAGCAGTTTAATTGGCAGCGAAGAAAGGGGCCCAAATATCCCCAGCTTCTTCCCAGTGGGCCCAAAAATAAGTTTGGGGGGAGTGGAAATGGGAGGTCATGGGGTTGAGGGGTCACCTGGTTTAAACCAAGACCGGTGATGGGGGACATAGTGCGATGAAACACAAATAAGATGTTTGAAAGCCGACCCCACTTGGGACCGGGTGAAGCAAGGGTTTCCCTTTCATCGCCCAGGAGAAAGGGCGTAAAGTTTGCGCGTCGGGACGGCGAGCCACAATTTGGGTTGTTTTGGCCGTGATTTCCAGCGGGGTAGCACATTGTGAGGTGGGGACCCAAGGGGCCACGGATAGAAAACCCTTTTCGCAGGTCCAAAAACCGTAGCCGGCACAGGGGCTCAGCGAGGAAAGCGGGGGAAAGTACCCACTCAGTGCGGAGCTTTGGGGGTTTAAAACCCGCTACTCGGGCGGTGTGGCAGTTCTTTGCTAAAACCGGAGGAGCCAAAATAGGGGTATAGGTAAAATCGGGGGGGCAAAAAGTAAAACGGGGCCGGGGAGCTAACGTTGGAAACAACGGCCCTCCCGTCAACACTTTGCAGCTTAAACATCCGGGGGCCCGGGGGAGAAACTTGGCCCCAATGTGGTGGCCCAAACCCCCGCTGCAGCAGCACAGCGGCCAGGGGAAACGCAGCCTTTTTCAGCCAGTAAAGGGCCCAAACCCCCTCTGCAAAGGCATCTTTTTTCTTTTTGACATCCTCCCCCGGGCCCCAAAGATCTCCTGCCCCTTTCCCCTACTCAGGCCCGCCAGCAGTCGTTCAAGAGGCGATTTTTAAAAGAGACAACAGTAGCCGTCCAACCATCCAAAGGTGCAGCACTGCCCGTGCCCCTGTCCAAGTTTTTAAAAATTTGCAGTCCCTCCCTTTCCAAAAGGGGGGACTCTGCACCATTTTAGAGAACAAGGGGCGTGTGCCGAGCCGAGATGGAGAGTTTTCCCAAACCGTAATTTTTTTTTTCCAAAAGGGAGTACCAGCATTCGAAAAATATTTTTAAAAAAAAGTTGGGGCAGTCCTTTAGCCCTTTTTGGTTTTTTCCAAGGTAAAAACGGCAGCGCGGACTTTTGGAAACTGTAACTCGGTTTAAAGGGGCCCGTAAAATTTCCCCTTTAAAGCCCAAATGGGTGAAGTGCCCTTCCCGCCCCGGCACACCAACAACTTGGACAGGAAAAAGCCGCTTTTTTCCTCCACGTTTTTTCCCAAAATGCTGCTCCCCCGCCAAGTCCGCCCCCCCCCTCCCCACCACCAAACCCCCATCCAGCCCCCCACAAGTAAAGGGGCCCCTCCCTACCCATGTGTAGGGGCACGGTGTCACGCAGTTTCTTAAAACCTAGCTTGCCCCGGCGAACCCAAGTCACACAGGGAGGGAAATGGCTCCCCCGTCATGCAGCAAAAAAATCGATTTTGTGGCTTTCCCCCGCCCCCAACGCAAATCGGGAACCCTGGTGACGGACAATGGGAGGGAACCCTGGTGTCCGGGGCTGCAAAAACCCAGGGGGGATGGTCCATGCGCCCTGCAAAGGCGGGGACGGGGTTTTAAAACTGGGGTTTGTAAAAAGGTTCCTTTAAGGTCTTCCACCGAACTTTATAAAATTCTGAAAATGGCCAGGGAAAACCCTGCATGCACTTTTTCCATTCTTTCAAAGCCAGGGAAAACCCTCCTCGGGTTTCAGCGGCAGAACGGCCCTCCCCCAACCGCTCTGATATGCGATGTTTCCCCCCCCGCTGGGGAAATTTCCCGCCTGCACATGTTGGGAAACCACTGTAAGGGAAAAGAGAAAGGCCCCTTAACGATTTTTTGGGTGATCCCGGCAAAACAGGGAAATTAAACCCCCGTGTAACTTTTGGGTGTCAGCCAGTGGCAGCTCATGCGTGACACACCCGCCTTTTTTTTAGGCCATTTCCCAGGAAAGGGCCCCTTATTTTTCAGTCGCCAGGACTACGGGAAAGAAAAACGTCATTCCCACTGCTTCATGTCCCCGGAAAAGATGCTGAAAAAAACGTCGGGGCAGGGAATGGGGTTTTGGGGACAAAATCTCGTGTTCCCCCATGATTTCCCGGGGGGGCTGAAAAAAAGGGGGAGGGGGAGGAGGAGGGCATTGGAAACAAAAGCATTTTTCTGGTGAAATGAGTGGATTTTTCTAAACCCCGGTGACAAGAGAGGAGGAGCAGGAGCGGGTGGAGGGGGTGGATGGGGATGAGGGAAAACGAGGCAGATACTCCCAAGCACCGGTCAGGGATAAATTTGGAAAAAAGGGGGCAGGGAGGGCCCCCGGAGCACTTGTGCAGATGTCCCCCCACATGCTTATTTGCCCGGCTATGACAGCCGAAAAGTCCCAAACATCCGGCAGAGGGGTGACTTCTGGCCTCCACCCTATTGGACCCTCCTACCGGAAACCCAAAAGGGAGCCTTTTTCCCAGCTTTTTGAGAGGGGAAAAACAAACTCAAATACCTATAGGGAAATCCCCCCGAAAAACAGTTGGCCGCTGCCCATGGGGCGGGATCGCCCTCCTCTGACAGGTCTAACCGGGGGGTTCCTCAGGGGCTCCCCGTTTCTACTGCCGCGGGTGCTGGGGGGAAGGTGGGGGGGGAGGAAACAGGGACCAGCTCCCCTCAGTAGTAAAACCTTTAAATCTGGAGTCACTGAAAGAGCAGGGTTTCCCTTTACCCCCTAGTGAGGGGGGCATTTACCAGCACACAGCAAACAGCACAGGGGCATTGGAAAAAAAAAAAAATTTCCCCGAACCAACAGGGTTTTGGGGCCCACTTGGGGCAGCACTGCCACCCCCGTTAAAAAGATCCCTGGAAATACTGGGGGTCCAAACTGAATGTGTGGCCCCCAACTTGCCGAGTTTTTCATTGGGGAAGCTGGGCCCGCCCCCATTAAATTTTGGCATCAGAGCCGGGGGTTCAATGCGGCGGGGGGCCCAAACGTTACCCCCAAGGGGAACCCCCTGTCCACGGGAAATGGGTTAACGACGGGCCTTTTTTCAAGATGAATCAGCGTTGGGTCGGGCCCGGAATTTTTCCCCACACCAAAGCCTTAGGCGTCATCTGGGGTTTAAACTACCTTTCCTCAAACCACAAATTCCCGATGCCGCCCCCCCGCCTGATTCCACACATCTGCTGAAGTTTTTTCCAAAAAATTCCCCACCACCCCCGGGCTTTTCCAGGGGACTGGTTTTTGCTACCCACCCCCAACACTCCCGTCATTGTCCACTCTATTTCCCCCAGCTGCTGCTTTTTGTTTTCTGATTGCCTTTACATTTCCCCACTGTGTCATTGTTTCCAAATCGCGGCCTGGTACTGTTTTTCCACCTCCCGGGAAAGGGCATTGTGCCACTCTCGACCTTTAAAGTGGGTTCCCTGTCATCACCTCCACTCTCGGGCATTGTGCCACTGGCCCGAAACCCCATTCTGCTGCCCGGGGCCTGACCTCCCTCTCAGTCATTGGGGCCGCTCTGTGGCCTAATACTATTTTGCCACCTGCAGAATGTAAATTTTGCCACTCTCTGACCTCATGCTCTGCTTGAACTCCTGTCGTGCCCTCCACACTGTGTCATTTTTCCACTGTCTGACCTCATGCTGCTGCCCCTTTTCTGCCCGCCCGGGCCCTTTCCCCAAGTGGCCTACTTCTGTTTTGCCCCCCCAGAAATTTTTTCCCTTGTTGCCCACTGGGCTGACCTCATGCTGCTGCCCCTGGCTGCGCCTAGTTCCCTCCACACTGTGTCATTGTGCCCCCGTCTGACCTTTTCTGGGTGCTGTTGCCCCTGCCGGCCCTTTCCCCCCTGTGTCATTGTAACCCCTCTTTTTGGGCCCACCCTTTTTTTCCAGCCCAGAAATTTTTTATTGTGCCCCGCCTGACCTCAACGCTTTCCACTGTGACCTCCAAATGTGTGATTGTTCCCCTCTGTGCCCAAAACTGTTTTTTTCCAAACCCCCAAAAAAGTCATTGTGCCCCCTGTCCCCGACCTCATACTGCTGCCCGCCTGACCTCCCCAAAGGTAAAACATTGTGCCACTCTGTGGCCCAATACTGTTTTTCCCCCCTCCATAATATCATTGTGGGCCCCTTCTGCCTTCCCCTACTGCTGCCCTGTTACCTCCACTGTGTGAATTTTGCCACTCTGTGCCCTAATACTGTTTTTCCCCCTCCATAATTTTCATTGTTCCACTGTCCTGACCTCAACTGCTGCCCGCCGTGACCTCCACCGTATCAATTTTGCCCCCTGTGGCCTAATACTGTTTTTCCCGGGCCCCCAAAAATGTCATTTTTGCCACGCCTGACCCTTAAATGCTTTCCGCCGTGACCACCACAATGTGTAATTTTGCCCCTCTGGGCCCCAAACTGGGCTTGGGCCCCCTCCATAATGTTTTTGGCCATGTCTGACCTCAACTGCTGCCGCCCCTGACCCCACAAATGTTTATTGTGCCACTCTGTGGCCTAAAATGACTTTCCGCCTCCGAAGTCCCTTGGGGCCACTGTCTGACCTCATACTGGGTGCTGCCGGACCTCCACAAAGGTATCAAATTTTGCCCCTGTGGCCTAATACTGTTTTGGGCCCCCTCCATAATGTCATTTGCCACTTCCCACCTCATACTGCTGGGCCGGGCCTGACCTTCCCCAAAATGTGTGATTGTCCACTCTGTGGCTTTAAAACTTTTTTTTTTCCCCCTCCAAATGTCATTTTGCCAAATGCCTTACCTCAAACTGTGGCCCCCCCGTGACCCCCCACACTGAAACATTGTGCCACCCCCTGTGGCCAAAAAAACTGTTTTTTTGGGCCCCTCCAGAAAAGCCATTTGTGCCATGTCTGACCTCATAACTGCTCCCCTAACCCCCACACTGTGTGATTTTTCCACTTTGGGCCCTAATACTTTTTTTCCGCCTCCATAAAGCATTGTGCCCCCTGTCCCGACCTCAAAAACTGCGCCGCCGTTTACCTCCCAAATGTAATTTATTGTGCCACCTTGGCCTTTAAAACTGTTTTTTCCCCCCTCCAGAATTCCATTGTGCCACTGTCTTACCTCATACTTCTGCCCCGTGACCTCCACACGTGTGATTTGGGGCCACTCTGTGACCTAATACTTTTTTTTTTCCGCCTCCAAAATGTCCCTTGCCATCCCGACCTCATACTGCCCCCCCCCCCGTGACCTCCACACTGTAAACATTGTGCCGCTCTGTGGGCCCTTTAAAACTGTTTTGGGCCCCCTCCATAATGTCATTGTTCCTCTGCCTGACCTCATACTGCGCCCCCCGGGGAACCCCCCACAAATGTTGATTGTCCCCCTGTGGCCTAATACTGTTTTGGGCCCCCTCCAAAAATGCATGGTTTCCCTGTCCCGACCTAAACTGCTGCCGCCCCTACCCCACAAAAGTTTTGAAAATTTGCCACCCCGTGGCCTAATACTGCTTTCCGCCTCCAGAATGTCATTGGGGGGGCCACTGCCACCTCATACTTTCGCTGCCCTGAACCCCACACGGTATCATTGTCCACTCTGTGGGGCCCAATACTTTTTGGGCCCCCTCCAAATGTCCCTTGTGCCACTGCCTGACCTCATACTGCGCCCCGTGACCCCCACACTGGTGATTTGCCACTCCCGTGGCTTAATACTTTTTTTTCCGCCCCCATAATGTCATTGGCCACTGCCTGACCTCCCTACTGCCCGCCGCCGTGACCCCCACACTGTATCAAAATTTTGCCCCCTTGGCCCAAAACTGTTTTGCCACCCCCAGAAAGCCCAAATTTTGCCCCTTTTCTGACCTCCCTACCCCTGGGCCCCGTGACCTTTCCCCATGTGTGAATTTTGCCCCCCTCTGTGCCTAAAAACGTTTTTTTCCCCCCCTCCATTAAAGTCATTGTCCCAAATGTCTGACCTCATACTGCGCCGCCGGACCTCCACACTGTATCATTTTTGCCCCTTTTGGGCCCAATACTGGTTTTTTCCACCTCCCGAATGGCCCTTGTGCCCCTGTCTGCCTCATACTGCTGCCGGCCGTGACCCCACACTGGTGAAATTTTGCCACCTGTGACCTAATACGTTTTTTCCGCCTCCATAATGTTTATTGTGGGCCCCTGTCTTTACCTCATTCTGCTGCCGCCGTACCTCCACACCCGTATCATTGGGGCCCCCTCTGTGGCCCCAATAAAATGTTTTTTTGCCCCCCTTTCCCTAATTGGGCATTTTTTGCCCCTGCCTGACCTCATACTCTGCCGCCGTGACCCCCACACTGTGTGATTGTCCACTCTGTGGCCTAATACTTTTTTTGCCACCCTCCAAAAACCATTTGCCACGTCGACCCGCAAAACCCGCTTGCCGCCCTGACCTCCACACCCGTGTGGAAATTTTGCCACTCTTTTGGGCCCCAAAAACGTATTGCCGCCCCCAGAATGTCAATTTTGCCACCCCGCCGACCTTTATGCTGCTGCTTTCCCCTGACCTCCCCCACTGGTGATTGTGCCCCTGTGGCCTAATAAAAGTTTTCCGCCTCCCGAATTTTCATTGTGCCACTGCCTGACCTCATGCTGCTGTGGGTGCCGCCGTCACCCCCCACACTCTATCACAATGGGTTTCCACCTTACTCTCAGCTTTTTTTTTTTTCCAGCTTTCGCTAGCATAAAATTTTTTCAGGCTAATTCCCGCTTGAGTTTTTTTGGGCAGTTTTCCCTCTTAAGTTTCCCAGGGAATTTTATATGAAGCGATTTTAAACGGGGGCAGTCATGTGCGTGCATAAAATAAAAACAACAATTTTATGAAGGAAACCCAAAACCCAAAACTCCCTCGCATATTTAAGCATGGCACAAGTTCTACAGAAAACCCCGCAGGGCCCGGGGAGCCTGGAAATAGCTGTTTTTTTTAAAGTGAAATTTGTGCCCCAAGTAAAATTTGGACCGAAACGAAAATTTTTTCGGGAAAAATTCCGGGGAAGTGACCGAACCAATTTTTGAAAATTTTGGCCATCTCTAAAATAAGACGCTAATAAAATTTTTGATAGAGATTTGAAAGAATTTTTTATAGAGAAGAAAACCTGTTTTCCCTTGGTTTTTTTGCCTTCCTAAGGTACATAAATCAAATTTTCTTTAAACCACCGGGAGAAACCCAATCCTCAAGAGAGGCTCTATTTTTTTGCCCATTGCTATTTTTCTAGACAAAGTCTTGAGGGAAATTTTGCTATTTTGGG